>JBBAXF010000153.1:0-79019 GCA_037837765.1 Delichon dasypus | reverse complement strand
ATGCTAGGCTGTCTGTTTTCCATGTTTGCAACAAGTGCAGCACGTATGCTGCACCCTGCTTGCTCTGTTTCCCTGTTAGAAGCTGGAAAGGTGGAACAAGTTCTCTCTGCGAGAACAGCACGCATAGTGCTCGCTTCTGTGTGCTTCTTTTCAGCGCTTTGCTCTCTGTGCAGCATATGTGCTGTTTCACCTCTTCTAGCCAGCCAATATGCTCCTGCAGCATTCTCTGCTTCTATCAGTGATTCTGAGCTGCTGATGCTAGGCTGTCTGTTTTCCATGTTTGCAACAAGGTGCAGCACGTATGCTGCACCCTGCTTGCTCTGTTTCCCTGTTAGAAGCTGGAAGTGGAACAAGTTTCTCTCTGCGAGAACAGCACGCATAGTGCTCGCTTCTGTGTGCTTCTTTTCAGCGCTTTGCTCTCTGTGCAGCCATGTGCTGTTTCACCTCTTCTAGCCAGCCAATATGCTCCTGCAGCATTTCTCTGCTTCTATCAGTGATTTCTGAGCTGCTGATGCTAGGCTGTCTGTTTTCCATGTTTGCAACAAGTGCAGCACGTATGCAGCACCCTGCTTGCTCTGTTTCCCCTGTTAGAAGCTGGAAAGTGGAACAAGTCTCTCTCTGCGAGAACAGCACGCACGGTGCTCGCTTCGTGTGCTTCTTTTCAGCGTTTGCTCTCTGTGCAGCATATGTGCTGTTTCACCTCTTCTAGCAGCCAATATGCTCCTGCAGCATTTCTCTGCTTCTATCAGTGATTTCTGAGCTGCTGATGCTAGCTGTCTGTTTTCCATGTTTGCAACAAGTGCAGCACGTATGCAGCACCCTGCTTGCTCTGGTTTCCCTGTTAGAAGCTGTAAGGTGGAACAAGTTTCTCTCTGCGAGAACAGCACGCATAGTGCTCGCTTTCTGTGTGCTTCTTTTCAGCGGTTTGTCTCTCCTCCTGTGCAGCATATGTGCTGTTTCACCTCTTCTAGCCAGCCAATATGCTCCTGCAGCATTTCTCTGCTTCTATCAGTGATTCTGAGCTGCTGATGCTAGGCTGTCTGTTTTCCATGTTTGCAACAAGTGCAGCACGTAATGCTGCACCCTGCTTGCTCTGTTTCCCTGTTAGAAGCTGGAAAGTGGAACAGTTGCTGGCTGCGAGAACAGCAACGCACGGTGCTCGCTTCTGTGTTCTTCTTTTCAGCGCTTTGCTCTCTGTGCAGCATATGTGCTGTTTCACCTCTTCTAGCCAGCCAATATGCTCCTGCAGCATTTCTTGCTTCTATCAGTGGATTTCTGAGCTGCTGATGCTAGGCTGTCTGTTTTCCATGTTTGCACACGTGCAGCACGTATGCAGCACCCTGCTTGCTCTGTTTCCCTGTTAGAAGCTGGAAAGTGGAACAAGTAGCTGGCTGCGAGAACAGCACGCACGGTGCTCGCTCTGTGTGCTTCTTTTCAGCGGTTTAGCTCTCTGTGCAGCATATGTGCTGTTTCACCTCTTCTAGCCAGCCAATATGCTCCTGCAGCATTTCTCTGCTTCTATCAGTGATTTCTGAGCTGCTGATGCTAGGCTGTCTGTTTCCATGTTTGCAACAAGTGCGCACGTATGCTGCACGCTGCTTGCTCTGTTCCCTGTTAGAAGCTGTAAGGTGGAACAAGTTTCTCTCTGCGAGAACAGCACCATAGTGCTCGCTTCTGTGTGCTTCTTTTCAGCGGTTTGCTCTCTGTGCAGCATATGTGCTGTTTCACCTCTTCTAGCCAGCCAATATGCTCCTGCAGCATTTCTCTGCTTCTATCAGTGATTTCTGAGCTGCTGATGCTAGCCTGTCTGTTTTCCATGTTTGCAACAAGTGCAGCACGTATGCTGCACCCTGCTTGCTCTGTTTCCCTGTTAGAAGCTGGAAAGTGGAACAAGTTTCTCTCTGCGAGAACAGCACGCATAGTGCTCGCTTCTGCGTGCATCTTTTCAGCGCTTTGCTCTCTGTGCAGCATATGTGCTGTTTCACCTCTTCTAGCCAGCCAATATGCTCCTGCAGCATTTCTCTGCTTCTATCAGTGATTTCTGAGCTGCTGATGCTAGGCTGTCTGTTTTCCATGTTTGCAACAAGTGCAGCACGTATGATGCCCCCTGCTTGCTCTGTTTCCCTGTTAGAAGCTGGAAAGTGGAACAAGTTTCTCTCTGCGAGAACAGCACGCATAGTGCTCGCTTCTGTGTGCTTCTTTTCAGCGCTTTGCTCTCTGTGCAGCATATGTGCTGTTTCCCCTCTTCTAGCCAGCCAATATGATCCTGCAGCATTTCTCTGCTTCTATCAGTGATTTCTGAGGCTGCTGATGCTAGGCTGTCTGTTTCCATGTTTGCAACAAGTGCAGCACGTATGCTGCACCCTGCTTGCTCTGTTTCCCTGTTAGAAGCTGAAGGTGGAACAAGTTTTCTCTCTGCGAGAACAGCACCCATAGTGCTCGCTTCTGTGTGCTTCTTTTCAGCGGTTTGCTCTCTGTGCAGCATATGTGCTGTTTCACCTCTTCTAGCCAGCCAATATGCTCCTGCAGCATTTCTCTGCTTCTATCATAGTGATTTCTGAGCTGCTGATGCTAGGCTGTCTGTTTTCCATGTTTGCAACAAGTGCAGCACGTATGCTGCACCCTGCTTGCTCTGTTTCCCTGTTAGAAGCTGTATGGTGGAACAAGTTTCTCTCTGCGAGAACAGCACGCATAGTGCTCGCTTCTGTGTGCTTCTTTTCAGCGTTTGCTCTCTGTGCAGCATATGTGCTGTTTCACCTCTTCTAGCCAGCCAATATGCTCCTGCAGCATTTCTCTGCTTCTATCAGTGATTTCTGAGCTGCTGATGCTAGGCTGTCTGTTTTCCATGTTTGCAACAGTGCAGCACGTATGCTGCACCCTGCTTGCTCTGTTTCCCTGTTAGAAGCTGGAAAGTGGAACAAGTTGCTGGCTGCGAGAACAGCACGCACGGTGCTCGCTTCTGTGTTCTTCTTTTCAGCGCTTTGCTCTCTGTGCAGCATATGTGCTGTTTCACCTCTTCTAGCCAGCCAATATGCTCCTGCAGCATTTCTCTGCTTCTATCAGTGATTTCTGAGCTGCTGATGCTAGGCTGTCTGTTTTCCATGTTGCAACAAGTGCAGCACGTATGCAGCACCCTGCTTGCTCTGTTTCCTGTTAGAAGCTGGAAAGTGGAACAAGTTGCTGGCTGCGAGAACAGCACGCACGGTGCTCGCTTCTGTGTGCTTCTTTTCAGCGCTTTGCTCTCTGTGCAGCATATGTGCTGTTTCACCTCTTCTAGCCAGCCAATATGCTCCTGCAGCATTTCTCTGCTTCTATCAGTGATTTCTGAGCTGCTGATGCTAGGGCTGTCTGTTTTCCATGTTTGCAACAAGTGCAGCACGTATGCAGCACCCTGCTTGCTCTGTTTCCCTGTTAGAAGCTGGAAAGTGGAACAAGTTCCTGGCTGCGAGAACAGCACGCACGGTGCTCGCTTCTGTGTGCTTCTTTTCAGCGGTTTGCTCTCTGTGCAGCATATGTGCTGTTTCACCTCTTCTAGCCAGCCAATATGCTCCTGCAGCATTTCTCTGCTTCTATCAGTGATTTCTGAGCTGCTGATGCTAGGCTGTCTGTTTTCCATGTTTGCAACAAGTGCAGCACGTATGCAGCACCCTGCTTGCTCTGTTTCCCTGTTAGAAGCTGTAAGGTGGAACAAGTTTCTCTCTGCGAGAACAGCACGCATAGTGCTCGCTTCTGTGTGCTTCTTTTCAGCGCTTTGCTCTCTGTGCAGCATATGTGCTGTTTCACCTCTTCTAGCCAGCCAATATGCTCCTGCAGCATTTCTCTGCTTCTATCAGTGATTTCTGAGCTGCTGATGCTAGGCTGTCTGTTTTCCATGTTTGCAACAAGTGCAGCACGTATGCTGCACCCTGCTTGCTCTGTTTCCCTGTTAGAAGCTGTAAGGTGGAACAAGTTTCTCTCTGCGAGAACAGCACGCATAGTGCTCCGCTTCTGTGTGCTTCTTTTCAGCGCTTTGCTCTCTGTGCAGCATATGTGCTGTTTCACCTCTTCTAGCCAGCCAATATGCTCCTGCAGCATTTCTCTGCTTCTATCAGTGATTTCTGAGCTGCTGATGCTAGGCTGTCTGTTTTCCATGTTTGCAACAAGTGCAGCACGTATGCAGCACCCTGCTTGCTCTGTTTCCCTGTTAGAAGCTGGAAAGTGGAACAAGTTGCTGGCTGCGAGAACAGCACGCACAGGTGCTCGCTTCTGTGTGCTTCTTTTCAGCGCTTTGCTCTCTGTGCAGCATATGTGCTGTTTCACCTCTTCTAGCCAGCCAATATGCTCCTGCAGCATTTCTCTGCTTCTATCAGTGATTTCTGAGCTGCTGATGCTAGGCTGTCTGTTTTCCATGTTTGCAACAAGTGCAGCACGTATGCTGCACCCTGCTTGCTCTGTTTCCCTGTTAGAAGCTGTAAGGTGGAACAAGTTTCTCTCTGCGAGAACAGCACGCATAGTGCTCGCTTCTGTGTGCTTCTTTTCAGCGCTTTGCTCTCTGTGCAGCATATGTGCTGTTTCACCTCTTCTAGCCAGCCAATATGCTCTGCAGCATTTCTCTGCTTCTATCAGTGATTTCTGAGCTGCTGATGCTAGGCTGTCTGTTTTCCATGTTTGCAACAAGTGCAGCACGTATGCTGCACCCTGCTTGCTCTGTTTCCCTGTTAGAAGCTGGAAAGTGGAACAAGTTTCTCTCTGCGAGAACAGCACGCATAGTGCTCGCTTCTGTGTGCTTCTTTTCAGCGGCTTTGCTCTCTGTGCAGCATATGTGCTGTTTCACCTCTTCTAGCCAGCCAATATGCTCCTGCAGCATTTCTCTGCTTCTATCAGTGATTTCTGAGCTGCTGATGCTAGGCTGTCTGTTTTCCATGTTTGCAACAAGTGCAGCACGTATGCTGCACCCTGCTTGCTCTGTTTCCCTGTTAGAAGCTGGAAGTGGAACAAGTTTCTCTCTGCGAGAACAGCACGCATAGTGCTCGCTTCTGTGTGCTTCTTTTCAGCGCTTTGCTCTCTGTGCAGCATATGTGCTGTTTCACCTCTTCTAGCCAGCCAATATGCTCCTGCAGCATTTCTCTGCTTCTAATCAGTGATTTCTGAGCTGCTGATGCTAGGCTGTCTGTTTTCCATGTTTGCAACAAGTGCAGCACGTATGCAGCACCCTGCTTGCTCTGTTTCCCTGTTAGAAGCTGGAAAGTGGAACAAGTCTCTCTCTGCGAGAACAGCACGCACGGTGCTCGCTTCTGTGTGCTTCTTTTCAGCGGTTTGCTCTCTGTGCAGCATATGTGCTGTTTCACCTCTTCTAGCCAGCCAATTATGCTCCTGCAGCATTTCTCTGCTTCTATCAGTGATTTCTGAGCTGCTGATGCTAGGCTGTCTGTTTTCCATGTTTGCAACAAGTGCAGCACGTATGCAGCACCCTGCTTGCTCTGTTTCCCTGTTAGAAGCTGTAAGGTGAACAAGTTTCTCTCTGCGAGAACAGCACGCATAGTGCTCGCTTCTGTGTGCTTCTTTTCAGCGGTTTGCTCTCTGTGCAGCATATGTGCTGTTTCACCTCTTCTAGCCAGCCAATATGCTCCTGCAGCATTTCTCTGCTTCTATCAGTGATTTCTGAGCTGCTGATGCTAGGCTGTCTGTTTTCCATGTTTGCAACAAGTGCAGCACGTATGCTGCACCCTGCTTGCTCTGTTTCCCTGTTAGAAGCTGGAAAGTGGAACAAGTTGCTGGCTGCGAGAAACACGCACGCACGGTGCTCGCTTCTGTGTTCTTCTTTTCAGCGCTTTGCTCTCTGTGCAGCATATGTGCTGTTTCACCTCTTCTAGCCAGCCAATATGCTCCTGCAGCATTTCTCTGCTTCTATCAGTGATTTCTGAGCTGCTGATGCTAGGCTGTCTGTTTTCCATGTTTGCAACAAGTGCAGCACGTATGCAGCACCCTGCTTGCTCTGTTTCCCTGTTAGAAGCTGGAAAGTGGAACAAGTTGCTGGCTGCGAGAACAGCACGCACGGTGCTCGCTTCTGTGTGCTTCTTTTCAGCGGTTTGCTCTCTGTGCAGCATATGTGCTGTTTCACCTCTTCTAGCCAGCCAATATGCTCCTGCAGCATTTCTCTGCTTCTATCAGTGATTTCTGAGCTGCTGATGCTAGGCTGTCTGTTTTCCATGTTTGCAACAAGTGCAGCACGTATGCTGCACGCTGCTTGCTCTGATTCCCTGTTAGAAGCTGTAAGGTGGAACAAGTTTCTCTCTGCGAGAACAGCACCCATAGTGCTCGCTTCTGTGTGCTTCTTATCAGCGGTTTGCTCTCTGTGCAGCATATGTGCTGTTTCACCTCTTCTAGCCAGCCAATATGCTCCTGCAGCATTTCTCTGCTTCTATCAGTGATTTCTGAGCTGCTGATGCTAGGCTGTCTGTTTTCCATGTTTGCAACAAGTGCAGCACGTATGCTGCACCCTGCTTGCTCTGTTTCCCTGTTAGAAGCTGTAAGGTGGAACAAGTTTCTCTCTGCGAGAACAGCACCCATAGTGCTCGCTTCTGTGTGCTTCTTTTCAGCGCTTTGCTCTCTGTGCAGCATATGTGCTGTTTCACCTCTTCTAGCCAGCCAATATGCTCCTGCAGCATTTCTCTGCTTCTATCAGTGATTTCTGAGCTGCTGATGCTAGGCTGTCTGTTTCCATGTTTGCAACAAGTGCAGCACGTATGCTGCACCCTGCTTGCTCTGTTTCCCTGTTAGAAGCTGTAAGGTGGAACAAGTTTCTCTCTGCGAGAACAGCACGCATAGTGCTCGCTTCTGTGTGCTTCTTTTCAGCGCTTTGCTCTCTGTGCAGCATATGTGCTGTTTCACCTCTTCTAGCCAGCCAATATGCTCCTGCAGCATTTCTCTGCTTCTATCAGTGATTTCTGAGCTGCTGAATGCTAGGCTGTCTGTTTTCCATGTTTGCAACAAGTGCAGCACGTATGCAGCACCCTGCTTGCTCTGTTTCCCTGTTAGAAGCTGGAAAGTGGAACAAGTTGCTGGCTGCGAGAACAGCACGCACGGTGCTCGCTTCTGTGTGCTTCTTTTCAGCGCTTTGCTCTCTGTGCAGCATATGTGCTGTTTCACCTCTTCTAGCAGCCAATATGCTCCTGCAGCATTTCTCTGCTTCTATCAGTGATTTCTGAGCTGCTGATGCTAGGCTGTCTGTTTTCCATGTTTGCAACAAGTGCAGCACGTATGCTGCACCCTGCTTGCTCTGTTTCCCTGTTAGAAGCTGGAAAGTGGAACAAGTTGCTGGCTGCGAGAACAGCACGCACGGTGCTCGCTTCTGTGTGCTTCTTTTCAGCGCTTTGCTCTCTGTGCAGCATATGTGCTGTTTCACCTCTTCTAGCCAGCCAATATGCTCCTGCAGCATTTCTCTGCTTCTATCAGTGATTTCTGAGCTGCTGATGCTAGGCTGTCTGTTTTCCATGTTTGCAACAAGTGCAGCACGTATGCTGCACCCTGCTTGCTCTGTTTCCCTGTTAGAAGCTGGAAAGTGGAACAAGTTGCTGGCTGCGAGAACAGCACGCACGGTGCTCGCTTCTGTGTGCTTCTTTTCAGCGCTTTGCTCTCTGTGCAGCATATGTGCTGTTTCACCTCTTCTAGCCAGCCAATATGCTCCTGCAGCATTTCTCTGCTTCTATCAGTGATTTCTGAGCTGCTGATGCTAGGCTGTCTGTTTTCCATGTTTGCAACAAGTGCAGCACGTATGCAGCACCCTGCTTGCTCTGTTTCCCTGTTAGAAGCTGTAAAGTGGAACAAGTTTCTCTCTGCGAGAACAGCACGCATAGTGCTCGCTTCTGTGTGCTTCTTTTCAGCGCTTTGCTCTCTGTGCAGCATATGTGCTGTTTCACCTCTTCTAGCCAGCCAATATGCTCCTGCAGCATTTCTCTGCTTCTATCAGTGATTTCTGAGCTGCTGATGCTAGGCTGTCTGTTTTCCATGTTTGCAACAAGTGCAGCACGTATGCTGCACCCTGCTTGCTCTGTTTCCCTGTTAGAAGCTGGAAAGTGGAACAAGTTTCTCTCTGCGAGAACAGCACGCATAGTGCTCGCTTCTGTGTGCTTCTTTTCAGCGCTTTGCTCTCTGTGCAGCATATGTGCTGTTTCACCTCTTCTAGCCAGCCAATATGCTCCTGCAGCATTTCTCTGCTTCTATCAGTGATTTCTGAGCTGCTGATGCTAGGCTGTCTGTTTTCCATGTTTGCAACAAGTGCAGCACGTATGCAGCACCCTGCTTGCTCTGTTTCCCTGTTAGAAGCTGTAAAGGTGGAACAAGTTTCTCTCTGCGAGAACAGCACGCATAGTGCTCGCTTCTGTGTGCTTCTTTTCAGCGGCTTTGCTCTCTGTGCAGCATATGTGCTGTTTCACCTCTTCTAGCCAGCCAATATGCTCCTGCAGCATTTCTCTGCTTCTATCAGTGATTTCTGAGCTGCTGATGCTAGGCTGTCTGTTTTCCATGTTTGCAACAAGTGCAGCACGTATGCTGCACCCTGCTTGCTCTGTTTCCCTGTTAGAAGCTGGAAAGTGGAACAAGTTGCTGGCTGCGAGAACAGCACGCATAGTGCTCGCTTCTGTGTGCTTCTTTTCAGCGCTTTGCTCTCTGTGCAGCATATGTGCTGTTTCACCTCTTCTAGCCAGCCAATATGCTCCTGCAGCATTTCTCTGCTTCTATCAGTGATTTCTGAGCTGCTGATGCTAGGCTGTCTGTTTCCATGTTTGCAACAAGTGCAGCACGTATGCAGCACCCTGCTTGCTCTGTTTCCCTGTTAGAAGCTGGAAAGTGGAACAAGTTGCTGGCTGCGAGAACAGCACGCACGGTGCTCGCTTCTGTGTGCTTCTTTCAGCGGTTTGCTCTCTGTGCAGCATATGTGCTGTTTCACCTCTTCTAGCCAGCCAATATGCTCCTGCAGCATTTCTCTGCTTCTATCAGTGATTTCTGAGCTGCTGATGCTAGGCTGTCTGTTTTCCATGTTTGCAACAAGTGCAGCACGTATGCTGCACGCTGCTTGCTCTGTTTCCCTGTTAGAAGCTGTAAGGTGGAACAAGTTTCTCTCTGCGAGAACAGCACCCATAGTGCTCGCTTCTGTGTGCTTCTTTTCAGCGGTTTGCTCTCTGTGCAGCATATGTGCTGTTTCACCTCTTCTAGCCAGCCAATATGCTCCTGCAGCATTTCTCTGCTTCTATCAGTGATTTCTGAGCTGCTGATGCTAGGCTGTCTGTTTTCCATGTTTGCAACAAGTGCAGCACGTATGCTGCACCCTGCTTGCTCTGTTTCCCTGTTAGAAGCTGGAAAGTGGAACAAGTTGCTGGCTGCGAGAAGAGCACGCACGGTGCTCGCTTCTGTGTGCTTCTTTTCAGCGCTTTGCTCTCTGTGCAGCATATGTGCTGTTTCACCTCTTCTAGCCAGCCAATATGCTCCTGCAGCATTTCTCTGCTTCTATCAGTGATTTCTGAGCTGCTGATGCTAGGCTGTCTGTTTTCATGTTTGCAACAAGTGCAGCACGTATGCTGCACCCTGCTTGCTCTGTTTCCTGTTAGAAGCTGGAAAGTGGAACAAGTTTCTCTCTGCGAGAACAGCACGCATAGTGCTCGCTTCTGCGTGCTTCTTTTCAGCGCTTTGCTCTCTGTGCAGCATATGTGCTGTTTCACCTCTTCTAGCCAGCCAATATGCTCCTGCAGCATTTCTCTGCTTCTATCAGTGATTTCTGAGCTGCTGATGCTAGGCTGTCTGTTTTCCATGTTTGCAACAAGTGCAGCACGTATGCTGCACCCTGCTTGCTCTGTTTCCCTGTTAGAAGCTGAAAGTGGAACAAGTTTCTCTCTGCGAGAACAGCACGCATAGTGCTCGCTTCTGTGTGCTTCTTTTCAGCGCTTTGCTCTCTGTGCAGCATATGTGCTGTTTCACCTCTTCTAGCCAGCCAATATGATCCTGCAGCATTTCTCTGCTTCTATCAGTGATTTCTGAGCTGCTGATGCTAGGCTGTCTGTTTTCCATGTTTGCAACAAGTGCAGCACGTATGCTGCACCCTGCTTGCTCTGTTTCCCTGTTAGAAGCTGGAAGGTGGAACAAGTTTCTCTCTGCGAGAACAGCACCCATAGTGCTCGCTTCTGTGTGCTTCTTTTCAGCGGTTTGCTCTCTGTGCAGCATATGTGCTGTTTCACCTCTTCTAGCCAGCAATATGCTCCTGCAGCATTTCTCTGCTTCTATCAGTGATTTCTGAGCTGCTGATGCTAGGCTGTCTGTTTTCCATGTTTGCAACAAGTGCAGCACGTATGCTGCACCCTGCTTGCTCTGTTTCCCTGTTAGAAGCTGTATGGTGGAACAAGTTTCTCTCTGCGAGAACAGCACGCATAGTGCTCGCTTCTGTGTGCTTCTTTTCAGCGGTTTGCTCTCTGTGCAGCATATGTGCTGTTTCACCTCTTCTAGCCAGCCAATATGCTCCTGCAGCATTTCTCTGCTTCTATCAGTGATTTCTGAGCTGCTGATGCTAGGCTGTCTGTTTTCCATGTTTGCAACAAGTGCAGCACGTATGCTGCACCCTGCTTGCTCTGTTTCCCTGTTAGAAGCTGGAAAAGTGGAACAAGTTGCTGGCTGCGAGAACAGCACGCACGGTGCTCGCTTCTGTGTGCTTCTTTTCAGCGCTTTGCTCTCTGTGCAGCATATGTGCTGTTTCACCTCTTCTAGCCAGCCAATATGCTCCTGCAGCATTTCTCTGCTTCTATCAGTGATTTCTGAGCTGCTGATGCTAGGCTGTCTGTTTTCCATGTTTGCAACAAGTGCAGCACGTATGCAGCACCCCTGCTTGCTCTGTTTCCCTGTTAGAAGCTGGAAAGTGGAACAAGTTGCTGGCTGCGAGACAGCACGCACGGTGCTCGCTTCTGTGTGCTTCTTTTCAGCGCTTTGCTCTCTGTGCAGCATATGTGCGGTTTCACCTCTTCTAGCCAGCCAATATGCTCCTGCAGCATTTCTCTGCTTCTATCAGTGATTTCTGAGCTGCTGATGCTAGGCTGTCTGTTTTCCATGTTTGCAACAAGTGCAGCACGTATGCAGCACCCTGCTTGCTCTGTTTCCCTGTTAGAAGCTGTAAGGTGGAACAAGTTTCTCTCTGCGAGAACAGCACCCATAGTGCTCGCTTCTGTGTGCTTCTTTTCAGCGGTTTGCTCTCTGTGCAGCATATGTGCTGTTTCACCTCTTCTAGCCAGCCAATATGCTCCTGCAGCATTTCTCTGCTTCTATCAGTGATTTCTGAGCTGCTGATGCTAGGCTGTCTGCTTTTCCATGTTTGCAACAAGTGCAGCACGTATGCTGCACCCTGCTTGCTCTGTTTCCCTGTTAGAAGCTGTAAGGTGGAACAAGTTTCTCTCTGCGAGAACAGCACCATAGTGCTCGCTTCTGTGTGCTTCTTTTCAGCGCTTTGCTCTCTGTGCAGCATATGTGCTGTTTCACCTCTTCTAGCCAGCCAATATGCTCCTGCAGCATTTCTCTGCTTCTATCAGTGATTTCTGAGCTGCTGATGCTAGGCTGTCTGTTTTCCATGTTTGCAACAAGTGCAGCACGTATGCAGCACCCTGCTTGCTCTGTTTCCCTGTTAGAAGCTGGAAAGTGGAACAAGTTGCTGGCTGCGAGAACAGCACGCACGGTGCTCGCTTCTGTGTGCTTCTTTTCAGCGCTTTGCTCTCTGTGCAGCATATGTGCTGTTTCACTCTTCTAGCCAGCCAATATGCTCCTGCAGCATTTCTCTGCTTCTATCAGTGATTTCTGAGCTGCTGATGCTAGGCTGTCTGTTTTCCATGTTTGCAACAAGTGCAGCACGTATGCTGCACCCTGCTTGCTCTGTTTCCCTGTTAGAAGCTGTAAGGTGGAACAAGTTTCTCTCTGCGAGAACAGCACGCATAGTGCTCGCTTCTGTGTGCTTCTTTTCAGCGCTTTGCTCTCTGTGCCGCATATGTGCTGTTTCACCTCTTCTAGCCAGCCAATATGCTCCTGCAGCATTTCTCTGCTTCTATCAGTGATTTCTGAGCTGCTGATGCTAGGCTGTCTGTTTTCCATGTTTGCAACAAGTGCAGCACGTATGCTGCACCCTGCTTGCTCTGTTTCCCTGTTAGAAGCTGGAAAGTGGAACAAGTTGCTGGCTGCGAGAAGAGCACGCACGGTGCTCGCTTCTGTGTGCTTCTTTTCAGCGCTTTGCTCTCTGTGCAGCATATGTGCTGTTTCACCTCTTCTAGCCAGCCAATATGCTCCTGCAGCATTTCTCTGCTTCTATCAGTGATTCTGAGCTGCTGATGCTAGGCTGTCTGTTTTCCATGTTTGCAACAAGTGCAGCACGTATGCTGCACCCTGCTTGCTCTGTTTCCCTGTTAGAAGCTGGAAAGTGGAACAAGTTTCTCTCTGCGAGAACAGCACGCATAGTGCTCGCTTCTGTGTGCTTCTTTTCAGCGCTTTGCTCTCTGTGCAGCATATGTGCTGTTTCACCTCTTCTAGCCAGCCAATATGCTCCTGCAGCATTTCTCTGCTTCTATCAGTGATTTCTGAGCTGCTGATGCTAGGCTGTCTGTTTTCCATGTTTGCAACAAGTGCAGCACGTATGCTGCACCCTGCTTGCTCTGTTTCCCTGTTAGAAGCTGGAAAGTGGAACAAGTTTCTCTCTGCGAGAACAGCACGCATAGTGCTCGCTTCTGTGTGCTTCTTTTCAGCGCTTTGCTCTCTGTGCAGCATATGTGCTGTTTCACTCTTCTAGCCAGCCAATATGCTCCTGCAGCATTTCTCTGCTTCTATCAGTGATTTCTGAGCTGCTGATGCTAGGCTGTCTGTTTTCCATGTTTGCAACAAGTGCAGCACGTATGCAGCACCCTGCTTGCTCTGTTTCCCTGTTAGAAGCTGGAAAGTGGAACAAGTCTCTCTCTGCGAGAACAGCACGCACGGTGCTCGCTTCTGTGTGCTTCTTTTCAGCGGTTTGCTCTCTGTGCAGCATATGTGCTGTTTCACCTCTTCTAGCCAGCCAATATGCTCCTGCAGCATTTCTCTGCTTCTATCAGTGATTTCTGAGCTGCTGATGCTAGGCTGTCTGTTTTCCATGTTTGCAACAAGTGCAGCACGTATGCAGCACCCTGCTTGCTCTGTTTCCCTGTTAGAAGCTGTAAGGTGGAACAAGTTTCTCTCTGCGAGAACAGCACGCATAGTGCTCGCTTCTGTGTGCTTCTTTTCAGCGGTTTGCTCTCTGTGCAGCATATGTGCTGTTTCACCTCTTCTAGCCAGCCAATATGCTCCTGCAGCATTTCTCTGCTTCTATCAGTGATTTCTGAGCTGCTGATGCTAGGCTGTCTGTTTTCCATGTTTGCAACAAGTGCAGCACGTATGCTGCACCCTGCTTGCTCTGTTTCCCTGTTAGAAGCTGGAAAGTGGAACAAGTTGCTGGCTGCGAGAACAGCACGCACGGTGCTCGCTTCTGTGTTCTTCTTTTCAGCGCTTTGCTCTCTGTGCAGCATATGTGCTGTTTCACCTCTTCTAGCCAGCCAATATGCTCCTGCAGCATTTCTCTGCTTCTATCAGTGATTTCTGAGCTGCTGATGCTAGGCTGTCTGTTTTCCATGTTTGCAACAAGTGCAGCACGTATGCAGCACCCTGCTTGCTCTGTTTCCCTGTTAGAAGCTGGAAAGTGGAACAAGTTGCTGGCTGCGAGAACAGCACGCACGGTGCTCGCTTCTGTGTGCTTCTTTTCAGCGGTTTGCTCTCTGTGCAGCATATGTGCTGTTTCGACCTCTTCTAGCCAGCCAATATGCTCCTGCAGCATTTCTCTGCTTCTATCAGTGATTTCTGAGCTGCTGATGCTAGGCTGTCTGTTTTCCATGTTTGCAACAAGTGCAGCACGTATGCTGCACGCTGCTTGCTCTGTTTCCCTGTTAGAAGCTGTAAGGTGAACAAGTTTCTCTCTGCGAGAACAGCACCCATAGTGCTCGCTTCTGTGTGCTTCTTTTCAGCGGTTTGCTCTCTGTGCAGCATATGTGCTGTTTCACCTCTTCTAGCCAGCCAATATGCTCCTGCAGCATTTCTCTGCTTCTATCAGTGATTTCTGAGCTGCTGATGCTAGGCTGTCTGTTTTCCATGTTTGCAACAAGTGCAGCACGTATGCTGCACCCTGCTTGCTCTGTTTCCCTGTTAGAAGCTGGAAAGTGGAACAAGTTGCTGGCTGCGAGAAGAGCACGCACGGTGCTCGCTTCTGTGTGCTTCTTTCAGCGCTTTGCTCTCTGTGCAGCATATGTGCTGTTTCACCTCTTCTAGCCAGCCAATATGCTCCTGCAGCATTTCTCTGCTTCTATCAGTGATTTCTGAGCTGCTGATGCTAGGCTGTCTGTTTTCCATGTTTGCAACAAGTGCAGCACGTATGCTGCACCCTGCTTGCTCTGTTTCCCTGTTAGAAGCTGGAAAGTGGAACAAGTTTCTCTCTGCGAGAACAGCACGCATAGTGCTCGCTTCTGCGTGCTTCTTTTCAGCGCTTTGCTCTCTGTGCAGCATATGTGCTGTTTCACCTCTTCTAGCCAGCCAATATGCTCCTGCAGCATTTCTCTGCTTCTATCAGTGATTTCTGAGCTGCTGATGCTAGGCTGTCTGTTTTCCATGTTTGCAACAAGTGCAGCAC
Organism: Delichon dasypus; assembly: GCA_037837765.1. Classification (NCBI taxonomy): domain Eukaryota; kingdom Metazoa; phylum Chordata; class Aves; order Passeriformes; family Hirundinidae; genus Delichon; species Delichon dasypus. The sequence continues at coordinate 64,336 of JBBAXF010000153.1, read as the reverse complement.
GTATGCTGCACCCTGCTTGCTCTGTTTCCCTGTTAGAAGCTGGAAAGTGGAACAAGTTTCTCTCTGCGAGAACAGCACGCATAGTGCTCGCTTCTGTGTGCTTCTTTTCAGCGCTTTGCTCTCTGTGCAGCATATGTGCTGTTTCACCTCTTCTAGCCAGCCAATATGCTCCTGCAGCATTTCTCAGCTTCTATCAGTGATTTCTGAGCTGCTGATGCTAGGCTGTCTAGAAGAGGTGAAACAGCACATATGCTGCACAGAGAGCAAAGCGCTGAAAAGAAGCACACAGAAGCGAGCACTATGCGTGCTGTTCTCGCAGAGAGAAACTTGTTCCACTTTCCAGCTTCTAACAGGGAAACAGAGCAAGCAGGGTGCAGCATACGTGCTGCACTTGTTGCAAACATGGAAAACAGACAGCCTAGCATCAGCAGCTCAGAAATCACTGATAGAAGCAGAGAAATGCTGCAGGAGCATATTGGCTGGCTAGAAGAGGTGAAACAGCACATATGCTGCACAGAGAGCAAAGCGCTGAAAAGAAGCACGCAGAAGCGAGCACTATGCGTGCTGTTCTCGCAGAGAGAAACTTGTTCCACTTTCCAGCTTCTAACAGGGAAACAGAGCAAGCAGGGTGCAGCATACGTGCTGCACTTGTTGCAAACATGGAAAACAGACAGCCTAGCATCAGCAGCTCAGAAATCACTGATAGAAGCAGAGAAAATGCTGCAGGAGCATATTGGCTGGCTAGAAGAGGTGAAACAGCACATATGCTGCACAGAGAGCAAAGCGCTGAAAAGAAGCACACAGAAGCGAGCACCGTGCGTGCTCTTCTCGCAGCCAGCAACTTGTTCCACTTTCCAGCTTCTAACAGGGAAACAGAGCAAGCAGGGTGCAGCATACGTGCTGCACTTGTTGCAAACATGGAAAACAGACAGCCTAGCATCAGCAGCTCAGAAATCACTGATAGAAGCAGAGAAATGCTGCAGGAGCATATTGGCTGGCTAGAAGAGGTGAAACAGCACATATGCTGCACAGAGAGCAAACCGCTGAAAAGAAGCACACAGAAGCGAGCACTATGGGTGCTGTTCTCGCAGAGAGAAACTTGTTCCACCTTACAGCTTCTAACAGGGAAACAGAGCAAGCAGCGTGCAGCATACGTGCTGCACTTGTTGCAAACATGGAAAACAGACAGCCTAGCATCAGCAGCTCAGAAATCACTGATAGAAGCAGAGAAATGCTGCAGGAGCATATTGGCTGGCTAGAAGAGGTGAAACAGCACATATGCTGCACAGAGAGCAAACCGCTGAAAAGAAGCACACAGAAGCGAGCACCGTGCGTGCTGTTCTCGCAGCCAGCAACTTGTTCCACTTTCCAGCTTCTAACAGGGAAACAGAGCAAGCAGGGTGCTGCATACGTGCTGCACTTGTTGCAAACATGGAAAACAGACAGCCTAGCATCAGCAGCTCAGAAATCACTGATAGAAGCAGAGAAATGCTGCAGGAGCATATTGGCTGGCTAGAAGAGGTGAAACAGCACATATGCTGCACAGAGAGCAAAGCGCTGAAAAGAAGAACACAGAAGCGAGCACCGTGCGTGCTGTTCTCGCAGCCAGCAACTTGTTCCACTTTCCAGCTTCTAACAGGGAAACAGAGCAAGCAGGGTGCAGCATACGTGCTGCACTGATGCAAACATGGAAAACAGACAGCCTAGCATCAGCAGCTCAGAAATCACTGATAGAAGCAGAGAAATGCTGCAGGAGCATATTGGCTGGCTAGAAGAGGTGAAACAGCACATATGCTGCACAGAGAGCAAACCGCTGAAAAGAAGCACACAGAAGCGAGCACTATGCGTGCTGTTTCTCGCAGAGAGAAACTTGTTCCACCTTACAGCTTCTAACAGGGAAACAGAGCAAGCAGGGTGCTGCATACGTGCTGCACTTGTTGCAAACATGGAAAACAGACAGCCTAGCATCAGCAGCTCAGAAATCACTGATAGAAGCAGAGAAATGCTGCAGGAGCATATTGGCTGGCTAGAAGAGGTGAAACAGCACATATGCTGCACAGAGAGCAAACCGCTGAAAAGAAGCACACAGAAGCGAGCACCGTGCGTGCTGTTCTCGCAGAGAGAGACTTGTTCCACTTTCCAGCTTCTAACAGGGAAACAGAGCAAGCAGGGTGCTGCATACGTGCTGCACTTGTTGCAAACATGGAAAACAGACAGCCTAGCATCAGCAGCTCAGAAATCACTGATAGAAGCAGAGAAATGCTGCAGGAGCATATTGGCTGGCTAGAAGAGGTGAAACAGCACATATGCTGCACAGAGAGCAAAGCGCTGAAAAGAAGCACACAGAACGCGAGCACTATGCGTGCTGTTCTCGCAGAGAGAAACTTGTTCCACTTTCCAGCTTCTAACAGGGAAACAGAGCAAGCAGGGTGCAGCATACGTGCTGCACTTGTTGCAAACATGGAAAACAGACAGCCTAGCATCAGCAGCTCAGAAATCACTGATAGAAGCAGAGAAATGCTGCAGGAGCATATTGGCTGGCTAGAAGAGGTGAAACAGCACATATGCTGCACAGAGAGCAAAGCGCTGAAAAGAAGCACACAGAAGCGAGCACTATGCGTGCTGTTCTCGCAGAGAGAAACTTGTTCCACTTTCCAGCTTCTAACAGGGAAACAGAGCAAGCAGGGTGCAGCATACGTGCTGCACTTGTTGCAAACATGGAAAACAGACAGCCTAGCATCAGCAGCTCAGAAATCACTGATAGAAGCAGAGAAATGCTGCAGGAGCATATTGGCTGGCTAGAAGAGGTGAAACAGCACATATGCTGCACAGAGAGCAAGCGCTGAAAAGAAGCACACAGAAGCGAGCACCGTGCGTGCTCTTCTCGCAGCCAGCAACTTGTTCACTTTCCAGCTTCTAACAGGGAAACAGAGCAAGCAGGGTGCAGCATACGTGCAGCACTTGTTGCAAACATGGAAAACAGACAGCCTAGCATCAGCAGCTCAGAAATCACTGATCAGAAGCAGAGAAATGCTGCAGGAGCATATTGGCTGGCTAGAAGAGGTGAAAACAGCACATATGCGGCACAGAGAGCAAAGCGCTGAAAAGAAGCACACAGAAGCGAGCACTATGCGTGCTGTTCTCGCAGAGAGAAACTTGTTCCACCTTACAGCTTCTAACAGGGAAACAGAGCAAGCAGGGTGCAGCATACGTGCTGCACTTTGTTGCAAACATGGAAAACAGACAGCCTAGCATCAGCAGCTCAGAAATCACTGATAGAAGCAGAGAAATGCTGCAGGAGCATATTGGCTGGCTAGAAGAGGTGAAACAGCACATATGCTGCACAGAGAGCAAAGCGCTGAAAAGAAGCACACAGAAGCGAGCACCGTGCGTGCTGTTCTCGCAGCCAGCAACTTGTTCCACTTTCCAGCTTCTAACAGGGAAACAGAGCAAGCAGGGTGCTGCATACGTGCTGCACTTGTTGCAAACATGGAAAACAGACAGCCTAGCATCAGCAGCTCAGAAATCACTGATAGAAGCAGAGAAATGCTGCAGGAGCATATTGGCTGGCTAGAAGAGGTGAAACAGCACATATGCTGCACAGAGAGCAAAGCGCTGAAAAGAAGCACACAGAAGCGAGCACTATGGGTGCTGTTCTCGCAGAGAGAAACTTGTTCCACCTTACAGCTTCTAACAGGGAAACAGAGCAAGCAGGGTGCAGCATACGTGCTGCACTTGTTGCAACATGGAAAACAGACAGCCTAGCATCAGCAGCTCAGAAATCACTGATAGAAGCAGAGAAATGCTGCAGGAGCATATTGGCTGGCTAGAAGAGGTGAAACAGCACATATGCTGCACAGAGAGCAAACCGCTGAAAGAAGCACACAGAAGCGAGCACTATGGGTGCTGTTCTCGCAGAGAGAAACTTGTTCCACCTTACAGCTTCTAACAGGGAAACAGAGCAAGCAGGGTGCTGCATACGTGCTGCACTTGTTGCAAACATGGAAAACAGACAGCCTAGCATCAGCAGCTCAGAAATCACTGATAGAAGCAGAGAAATGCTGCAGGAGCATATTGGCTGGCTAGAAGAGGTGAAACCGCACATATGCTGCACAGAGAGCAAAGCGCTGAAAAGAAGCACACAGAAGCGAGCACCGTGCGTGCTGTTCTCGCAGCCAGCAACTTGTTCACTTTCCAGGCTTCTAACAGGGAAACAGAGCAAGCAGGGTGCTGCATACGTGCTGCACTTGTTGCAAACATGGAAAACAGACAGCCTAGCATCAGCAGCTCAGAAATCACTGATAGAAGCAGAGAAATGCTGCAGGAGCATATTGGCTGGCTAGAAGAGGTGAAACAGCACATATGCTGCACAGAGAGCAAAGCGCTGAAAAGAAGCACACAGAAGCGAGCACCGTGAGTGCTGTTCTCGCAGCCAGCAACTTGTTCCACTTTCAGCTTCTAACAGGGAAACAGAGCAAGCAGGGTGCAGCATACGTGCTGCACTTGTTGCAAACATGGAAAACAGACAGCCTAGCATCAGCAGCTCAGAAATCACTGATAGAAGCAGAGAAATGCTGCAGGAGCATATTGGCTGGCTAGAAGAGGTGAAACAGCACATATGCTGCACAGAGAGCAAACCGCTGAAAAGAAGCACACAGAAGCGAGCACTATGCGTGCTGTTCTCGCAGAGAGAAACTTGTTCCACCATACAGCTTCTAACAGGGAAACAGAGCAAGCAGGGTGCAGCATACGTGCTGCACTTGTTGCAAACATGGAAAACAGACAGCCTAGCATCAGCAGCTCAGAAATCACTGATAGAAGCAGAGAAATGCTGCAGGAGCATATTGGCTGGCTAGAAGAGGTGAAACAGCACATATGCTGCACAGAGAGCAAACCGCTGAAAAGAAGCACACAGAAGCGAGCACTATGGGTGCTGTTCTCGCAGAGAGAAACTTGTTCCACCTTCCAGCTTCTAACAGGGAAACAGAGCAAGCAGGGTGCAGCATACGTGCTGCACTTGTTGCAAACATGGAAAACAGACAGCCTAGCATCAGCAGCTCAGAAATCACTGATAGAAGCAGAGAAATGCTGCAGGATCATATTGGCTGGCTAGAAGAGGTGAAACAGCACATATGCTGCACAGAGAGCAAAGCGCTGAAAGAAGCACACAGAAGCGAGCACTATGCGTGCTGTTCTCGCAGAGAGAAACTTGTTCCACTTTCCAGCTTCTAACAGGGAAACAGAGCAAGCAGGGTGCAGCATACGTGCTGCACTTGTTGCAAACATGGAAAACAGACAGCCTAGCATCAGCAGCTCAGAAATCACTGATAGAAGCAGAGAAATGCTGCAGGAGCATATTGGCTGGCTAGAAGAGGTGAAACAGCACATATGCTGCACAGAGAGCAAAGCGCTGAAAAGAAGCACGCAGAAGCGAGCACTATGCGTGCTGTTCTCGCAGAGAGAAACTTGTTCCACTTTCCAGCTTCTAACAGGGAAACAGAGCAAGCAGGGTGCAGCATACGTGCTGCACTTGTTGCAACATGGAAAACAGACAGCCTAGCATCAGCAGCTCAGAAATCACTGATAGAAGCAGAGAAATGCTGCAGGAGCATATTGGCTGGCTAGAAGAGGTGAAACAGCACATATGCTGCACAGAGAGCAAAGCGCTGAAAGAAGCACACAGAAGCGAGCACCGTGCGTGCTCTTCTCGCAGCCAGCAACTTGTTCCACTTTCCAGCTTCTAACAGGGAAACAGAGCAAGCAGGGTGCAGCATACGTGCTGCACTTGTTGCAAACATGGAAACAGACAGCCTAGCATCAGCAGCTCAGAAATCACTGATAGAAGCAGAGAAATGCTGCAGGAGCATATTGGCTGGCTAGAAGAGGTGAAACAGCACATATGCTGCACAGAGAGCAAACCGCTGAAAGAAGCACACAGAAGCGAGCACTATGGGTGCTGTTCTCGCAGAGAGAAACTTGTTCCACCTTACAGCTTCTAACAGGGAAACAGAGCAAGCAGCGTGCAGCATACGTGCTGCACTTGTTGCAAACATGGAAAACAGACAGCCTAGCATCAGCAGCTCAGAAATCACTGATAGAAGCAGAGAAATGCTGCAGGAGCATATTGGCTGGCTAGAAGAGGTGAAACAGCACATATGCTGCACAGAGAGCAAACCGCTGAAAAGAAGCACACAGAAGCGAGCACCGTGCGTGCTGTTCTCGCAGCCAGCAACTTGTTCCACTTTCCAGCTTCTAACAGGGAAACAGAGCAGCAGGGTGCTGCATACGTGCTGCACTTGTTGCAAACATGGAAAACAGACAGCCTAGCATCAGCAGCTCAGAAATCACTGCTAGAAGCAGAGAAATGCTGCAGGAGCATATTGGCTGGCTAGAAGAGGTGAAACAGCACATATGCTGCACAGAGAGCAAAGCGCTGAAAAGAAGAACACAGAAGCGAGCACCGTGCGTGCTGTTCTCGCAGCCAGCAACTTGTTCCACTTTCCAGCTTCTAACAGGGAAACAGAGCAAGCAGGGTGCCGCATACGTGCTGCACTTGTTGCAAACATGGAAAACAGACAGCCTAGCATCAGCAGCTCAGAAATCACTGATAGAAGCAGAGAAATGCTGCAGGAGCATATTGGCTGGCTAGAAGAGGTGAAACAGCACATATGCTGCACAGAGAGCAAACCGCTGAAAAGAAGCACACAGAAGCGAGCACTATGCGTGCTGTTCTCGCAGAGAGAAACTTGTTCCACCTTACAGCTTCTAACAGGGAAACAGAGCAAGCAGGGTGCTGCATACGTGCTGCACTTGTTGCAAACATGGAAAACAGACAGCCTAGCATCAGCAGCTCAGAAATCACTGATAGAAGCAGAGAAATGCTGCAGGAGCATATTGGCTGGCTAGAAGAGGTGAAACAGCACATATGCTGCACAGAGAAGCAAAGCGCTGAAAAGAAGCACACAGAAGCGAGCACTATGCGTGCTGTTCTCGCAGAGAGAAACTTGTTCCACTTTCCAGCTTCTAACAGGGAAACAGAGCAAGCAGGGTGCAGCATACGTGCTGCACTTGTTGCAAACATGGAAAACAGACAGCCTAGCATCAGCAGCTCAGAAATCACTGATAGAAGCAGAGAAATGCTGCAGGAGCATATTGGCTGGCTAGAAGAGGTGAAACAGCACATATGCTGCACAGAGAGCAAAGCGCTGAAAAGAAGCACACAGAAGCGAGCACTATGCGTGCTGTTCTCGCAGAGAGAAACTTGTTCCACTTTCCAGCTTCTAACAGGGAAACAGAGCAAGCAGGGTGCAGCATACGTGCTGCACTTGTTGCAAACATGGAAAACAGACAGCCTAGCATCAGCAGCTCAGAAATCACTGATAGAAGCAGAGAAATGCTGCAGGAGCATATTGGCTGGCTAGAAGAGGTGAAACAGCACATATGCTGCACAGAGAGCAAAGCGCTGAAAAGAAGCACACAGAAGCGAGCACCGTGCGTGCTCTTCTCGCAGCCAGCAACTTGTTCCACTTTCCAGCTTCTAACAGGGAAACAGAGCAAGCAGGGTGCAGCATACGTGCTGCACTTGTTGCAAACATGGAAAACAGACAGCCTAGCATCAGCAGCTCAGAAATCACTGATAGAAGCAGAGAAATGCTGCAGGAGCATATTGGCTGGCTAGAAGAGGTGAAACAGCACATATGCTGCACAGAGAGCAAAGCGCTGAAAGAAGCACACAGAAGCGAGCACTATGGGTGCTGTTCTCGCAGAGAGAAAACTTGTTCCACCTTACAGCTTCTAACAGGGAAACAGAGCAAGCAGGGTGCAGCATACGTGCTGCACTTGTTGCAAACATGGAAAACAGACAGCCTAGCATCAGCAGCTCAGAAATCACTGATAGAAGCAGAGAAATGCTGCAGGAGCATATTGGCTGGCTAGAAGAGGTGAACAGCACATATGCTGCACAGAGAGCAAAGCGCTGAAAGAAGCACACAGAAGCGAGCACCGTGCGTGCTGTTCTCGCAGCCAGCAACTTGTTCCACTTTCCAGCTTCTAACAGGGAAACAGAGCAAGCAGGGTGCTGCATACGTGCTGCACTTGTTGCAAACATGGAAAACAGACAGCCTAGCATCAGCAGCTCAGAAATCACTGATAGAAGCAGAGAAATGCTGCAGGAGCATATTGGCTGGCTAGAAGAGGTGAAACAGCCACATATGCTGCACAGAGAGCAAAGCGCTGAAAGAAGCACACAGAAGCGAGCACTATGCGTGCTGTTCTCGCAGAGAGAAACTTGTTCCACCTTACAGCTTCTAACAGGGGAAACAGAGCAAGCAGGGTGCAGCATACGTGCTGCACTTGTTGCAAACATGGAAAACAGACAGCCTAGCATCAGCAGCTCAGAAATCACTGATAGAAGCAGAGAAATGCTGCAGGAGCATATTGGCTGGCTAGAAGAGGTGAAACAGCACATATGCTGCACAGAGAGCAAAGCGCTGAAAAGAAGCACACAGAAGCGAGCACTATGGGTGCTGTTCTCGCAGAGAGAAACTTGTTCCACCTTACAGCTTCTAACAGGGAAACAGAGCAAGCAGGGTGCAGCATACGTGCTGCACTTGTTGCAAACATGGAAAACAGACAGCCTAGCATCAGCAGCTCAGAAATCACTGATAGAAGCAGAGAAATGCTGCAGGAGCATATTGGCTGGCTAGAAGAGGTGAAACAGCACATATGCTGCACAGAGAGCAAACCGCTGAAAAGAAGCACACAGAAGCGAGCACTATGGGTGCTGTTCTCGCAGAGAGAAACTTGTTCCACCTTACAGCTTCTAACAGGGAAACAGAGCAAGCAGCGTGCAGCATACGTGCTGCACTTGTTGCAAACATGGAAAACAGACAGCCTAGCATCAGCAGCTCAGAAATCACTGATAGAAGCAGAGAAATGCTGCAGGAGCATATTGGCTGGCTAGAAGAGGTGAAACAGCACATATGCTGCACAGAGAGCAAACCGCTGAAAAGAAGCACACAGAAGCGAGCACCGTGCGTGCTGTTCTCGCAGCCAGCAACTTGTTCCACTTTCCAGCTTCTAACAGGGAAACAGAGCAAGCAGGGTGCTGCATACGTGCTGCACTTGTTGCAAACATGGAAAACAGACAGCCTAGCATCAGCAGCTCAGAAATCACTGATAGAAGCAGAGAAATGCTGCAGGAGCATATTGGCTGGCTAGAAGAGGTGAAACAGCACATATGCTGCACAGAGAGCAAAGCGCTGAAAAGAAGAACACAGAAGCGAGCACCGTGCGTGCTGTTCTCGCAGCCAGCAACTTGTTCCACTTTCCAGCTTCTAACAGGGAAACAGAGCAAGCAGGGTGCAGCATACGTGCTGCACTTGTTGCAAACATGGAAAACAGACAGCCTAGCATCAGCAGCTCAGAAATCACTGATAGAAGCAGAGAAATGCTGCAGGAGCATATTGGCTGGCTAGAAGAGGTGAAACAGCACATATGCTGCACAGAGAGCAAACCGCTGAAAAGAAGCACACAGAAGCGAGCACTATGCGTGCTGTTCTCGCAGAGAGAAACTTGTTCCACCTTACAGCTTCTAACAGGGAAACAGAGCAAGCAGGGTGCTGCATACGTGCTGCACTTGTTGCAAACATGGAAAACAGACAGCCTAGCATCAGCAGCTCAGAAATCACTGATAGAAGCAGAGAAATGCTGCAGGAGCATATTGGCTGGCTAGAAGAGGTGAAACAGCACATATGCTGCACAGAGAGCAAACCGCTGAAAAGAAGCACACAGAAGCGAGCACCGTGCGTGCTGTTCTCGCAGAGAGAGACTTGTTCCACTTTCCAGCTTCTAACAGGGAAACAGAGCAAGCAGGGTGCTGCATACGTGCTGCACTTGTTGCAAACATGGAAAACAGACAGCCTAGCATCAGCAGCTCAGAAATCACTGATAGAAGCAGAGAAATGCTGCAGGAGCATATTGGCTGGCTAGAAGAGGTGAAACAGCACATATGCTGCACAGAGAGCAAAGCGCTGAAAAGAAGCACACAGAAGCGAGCACTATGCGTGCTGTTCTCGCAGAGAGAAACTTGTTCCACTTTCCAGCTTCTAACAGGGAAACAGAGCAAGCAGGGTGCAGCATACGTGCTGCACTTGTTGCAAACATGGAAAACAGACAGCCTAGCATCAGCAGCTCAGAAATCACTGATAGAAGCAGAGAAATGCTGCAGGAGCATATTGGCTGGCTAGAAGAGGTGAAACAGCACATATGCTGCACAGAGAGCAAAGCGCTGAAAAGAAGCACACAGAAGCGAGCACTATGCGTGCTGTTCTCGCAGAGAGAAACTTGTTCCACTTTCCAGCTTCTAACAGGGAAACAGAGCAAGCAGGGTGCAGCATACGTGCTGCACTTGTTGCAAACATGGAAAACAGACAGCCTAGCATCAGCAGCTCAGAAATCACTGATAGAAGCAGAGAAATGCTGCAGGAGCATATTGGCTGGCTAGAAGAGGTGAAACAGCACATATGCTGCACAGAGAGCAAAGCGCTGAAAAGAAGCACACAGAAGCGAGCACTATGCGTGCTGTTCTCGCAGAGAGAAACTTGTTCCACCTTACAGCTTCTAACAGGGAAACAGAGCAAGCAGGGTGCAGCATACGTGCTGCACTTGTTGCAAACATGGAAAACAGACAGCCTAGCATCAGCAGCTCAGAAATCACTGATAGAAGCAGAGAAATGCTGCAGGAGCATATTGGCTGGCTAGAAGAGGTGAAACAGCACATATGCTGCACAGAGAGCAAAGCGCTGAAAAGAAGCACACAGAAGCGAGCACCGTGCGTGCTGTTCTCGCAGCCAGCAACTTGTTCCACTTTCCAGCTTCTAACAGGGAAACAGAGCAAGCAGGGTGCTGCATACGTGCTGCACTTGTTGCAAACATGGAAAACAGACAGCCTAGCATCAGCAGCTCAGAAATCACTGATAGAAGCAGAGAAATGCTGCAGGAGCATATTGGCTGGCTAGAAGAGGTGAAACAGCACATATGCTGCACAGAGAGCAAAGCGCTGAAAAGAAGCACACAGAAGCGAGCACTATGCGTGCTGTTCTCGCAGAGAGAAACTTGTTCCACCTTACAGCTTCTAACAGGGAAACAGAGCAAGCAGGGTGCAGCATACGTGCTGCACTTGTTGCAAACATGGAAAACAGACAGCCTAGCATCAGCAGCTCAGAAATCACTGATAGAAGCAGAGAAATGCTGCAGGAGCATATTGGCTGGCTAGAAGAGGTGAAACAGCACATATGCTGCACAGAGAGCAAAGCGCTGAAAAGAAGCACACAGAAGCGAGCACTATGCGTGCTGTTCTCGCAGAGAGAAACTTGTTCCACCTTACAGCTTCTAACAGGGAAACAGAGCAAGCAGGGTGCTGCATACGTGCTGCACTTGTTGCAAACATGGAAAACAGACAGCCTAGCATCAGCAGCTCAGAAATCACTGATAGAAGCAGAGAAATGCTGCAGGAGCATATTGGCTGGCTAGAAGAGGTGAAACAGCACATATGCTGCACAGAGAGCAAACCGCTGAAAAGAAGCACACAGAAGCGAGCACCGTGCGTGCTGTTCTCGCAGCCAGGAACTTGTTCCACTTTCCAGCTTCTAACAGGGAAACAGAGCAAGCAGGGTGCTGCATACGTGCTGCACTTGTTGCAAACATGGAAAACAGACAGCCTAGCATCAGCAGCTCAGAAATCACTGATAGAAGCAGAGAAATGCTGCAGGAGCATATTGGCTGGCTAGAAGAGGTGAAACAGCACATATGCTGCACAGAGAGCAAAGCGCTGAAAAGAAGCACACAGAAGCGAGCACCGTGCGTGCTGTTCTCGCAGCCAGCAACTTGTTCCACTTTCCAGCTTCTAACAGGGAAACAGAGCAAGCAGGGTGCTGCATACGTGCTGCACTTGTTGCAAACATGGAAAACAGACAGCCTAGCATCAGCAGCTCAGAAATCACTGATAGAAGCAGAGAAATGCTGCAGGAGCATATTGGCTGGCTAGAAGAGGTGAAACAGCACATATGCTGCACAGAGAGCAAAGCGCTGAAAAGAAGAACACAGAAGCGAGCACCGTGCGTGCTGTTCTCGCAGCCAGCAACTTGTTCCACTTTCCAGCTTCTAACAGGGAAACAGAGCAAGCAGGGTGCAGCATACGTGCTGCACTTGTTGCAAACATGGAAAACAGACAGCCTAGCATCAGCAGCTCAGAAATCACTGATAGAAGCAGAGAAATGCTGCAGGAGCATATTGGCTGGCTAGAAGAGGTGAAACAGCACATATGCTGCACAGAGAGCAAACCGCTGAAAAGAAGCACACAGAAGCGAGCACTATGCGTGCTGTTCTCGCAGAGAGAAACTTGTTCCACCATACAGCTTCTAACAGGGAAACAGAGCAAGCAGGGTGCAGCATACGTGCTGCACTTGTTGCAAACATGGAAAACAGACAGCCTAGCATCAGCAGCTCAGAAATCACTGATAGAAGCAGAGAAATGCTGCAGGAGCATATTGGCTGGCTAGAAGAGGTGAAACAGCACATATGCTGCACAGAGAGCAAACCGCTGAAAAGAAGCACACAGAAGCGAGCACTATGGGTGCTGTTCTCGCAGAGAGAAACTTGTTCCACCTTCCAGCTTCTAACAGGGAAACAGAGCAAGCAGGGTGCAGCATACGTGCTGCACTTGTTGCAAACATGGAAAACAGACAGCCTAGCATCAGCAGCTCAGAAATCACTGATAGAAGCAGAGAAATGCTGCAGGATCATATTGGCTGGCTAGAAGAGGTGAAACAGCACATATGCTGCACAGAGAGCAAAGCGCTGAAAAGAAGCACACAGAAGCGAGCACTATGCGTGCTGTTCTCGCAGAGAGAAACTTGTTCCACTTTCCAGCTTCTAACAGGGAAACAGAGCAAGCAGGGTGCAGCATACGTGCTGCACTTGTTGCAAACATGGAAAACAGACAGCCTAGCATCAGCAGCTCAGAAATCACTGATAGAAGCAGAGAAATGCTGCAGGAGCATATTGGCTGGCTAGAAGAGGTGAAACAGCACATATGCTGCACAGAGAGCAAAGCGCTGAAAAGAAGCACGCAGAAGCGAGCACTATGCGTGCTGTTCTCGCAGAGAGAAACTTGTTCCACTTTCCAGCTTCTAACAGGGAAACAGAGCAAGCAGGGTGCAGCATACGTGCTGCACTTGTTGCAAACATGGAAAACAGACAGGCTAGCATCAGCAGCTCAGAAATCACTGATAGAAGCAGAGAAATGCTGCAGGAGCATATTGGCTGGCTAGAAGAGGTGAAACAGCACATATGCTGCACAGAGAGCAAACCGCTGAAAAGAAGCACACAGAAGCGAGCACTATGGGTGCTGTTCTCGCAGAGAGAAACTTGTTCCACCTTACAGCTTCTAACAGGGAAACAGAGCAAGCAGCGTGCAGCATACGTGCTGCACTTGTTGCAAACATGGAAAACAGACAGCCTAGCATCAGCAGCTCAGAAATCACTGATAGAAGCAGAGAAATGCTGCAGGAGCATATTGGCTGGCTAGAAGAGGTGAAACAGCACATATGCTGCACAGAGAGCAAACCGCTGAAAAGAAGCACACAGAAGCGAGCACCGTGCGTGCTGTTCTCGCAGCCAGCAACTTGTTCCACTTTCCAGCTTCTAACAGGGAAACAGAGCAAGCAGGGTGCTGCATACGTGCTGCACTTGTTGCAAACATGGAAAACAGACAGCCTAGCATCAGCAGCTCAGAAATCACTGATAGAAGCAGAGAAATGCTGCAGGAGCATATTGGCTGGCTAGAAGAGGTGAAACAGCACATATGCTGCACAGAGAGCAAAGCGCTGAAAAGAAGAACACAGAAGCGAGCACCGTGCGTGCTGTTCTCGCAGCCAGCAACTTGTTCCACTTTCCAGCTTCTAACAGGGAAACAGAGCAAGCAGGGTGCAGCATACGTGCTGCACTTGTTGCAAACATGGAAAACAGACAGCCTAGCATCAGCAGCTCAGAAATCACTGATAGAAGCAGAGAAATGCTGCAGGAGCATATTGGCTGGCTAGAAGAGGTGAAACAGCACATATGCTGCACAGAGAGCAAACCGCTGAAAAGAAGCACACAGAAGCGAGCACTATGCGTGCTGTTCTCGCAGAGAGAAACTTGTTCCACCTTACAGCTTCTAACAGGGAAACAGAGCAAGCAGGGTGCTGCATACGTGCTGCACTTGTTGCAAACATGGAAAACAGACAGCCTAGCATCAGCAGCTCAGAAATCACTGATAGAAGCAGAGAAATGCTGCAGGAGCATATTGGCTGGCTAGAAGAGGTGAAACAGCACATATGCTGCACAGAGAGCAAACCGCTGAAAAGAAGCACACAGAAGCGAGCACCGTGCGTGCTGTTCTCGCAGAGAGAGACTTGTTCCACTTTCCAGCTTCTAACAGGGAAACAGAGCAAGCAGGGTGCTGCATACGTGCTGCACTTGTTGCAAACATGGAAAACAGACAGCCTAGCATCAGCAGCTCAGAAATCACTGATAGAAGCAGAGAAATGCTGCAGGAGCATATTGGCTGGCTAGAAGAGGTGAAACAGCACATATGCTGCACAGAGAGCAAAGCGCTGAAAAGAAGCACACAGAAGCGAGCACTATGCGTGCTGTTCTCGCAGAGAGAAACTTGTTCCACTTTCCAGCTTCTAACAGGGAAACAGAGCAAGCAGGGTGCAGCATACGTGCTGCACTTGTTGCAAACATGGAAAACAGACAGCCTAGCATCAGCAGCTCAGAAATCACTGATAGAAGCAGAGAAATGCTGCAGGAGCATATTGGCTGGCTAGAAGAGGTGAAACAGCACATATGCTGCACAGAGAGCAAAGCGCTGAAAAGAAGCACACAGAAGCGAGCACTATGCGTGCTGTTCTCGCAGAGAGAAACTTGTTCCACTTTCCAGCTTCTAACAGGGAAACAGAGCAAGCAGGGTGCAGCATACGTGCTGCACTTGTTGCAAACATGGAAAACAGACAGCCTAGCATCAGCAGCTCAGAAATCACTGATAGAAGCAGAGAAATGCTGCAGGAGCATATTGGCTGGCTAGAAGAGGTGAAACAGCACATATGCTGCACAGAGAGCAAAGCGCTGAAAAGAAGCACACAGAAGCGAGCACCGTGCGTGCTCTTCTCGCAGCCAGCAACTTGTTCCACTTTCCAGCTTCTAACAGGGAAACAGAGCAAGCAGGGTGCAGCATACGTGCTGCACTTGTTGCAAACATGGAAAACAGACAGCCTAGCATCAGCAGCTCAGAAATCACTGATAGAAGCAGAGAAATGCTGCAGGAGCATATTGGCTGGCTAGAAGAGGTGAAACAGCACATATGCTGCACAGAGAGCAAAGCGCTGAAAAGAAGCACACAGAAGCGAGCACTATGCGTGCTGTTCTCGCAGAGAGAAACTTGTTCCACCTTACAGCTTCTAACAGGGAAACAGAGCAAGCAGGGTGCAGCATACGTGCTGCACTTGTTGCAAACATGGAAAACAGACAGCCTAGCATCAGCAGCTCAGAAATCACTGATAGAAGCAGAGAAATGCTGCAGGAGCATATTGGCTGGCTAGAAGAGGTGAAACAGCACATATGCTGCACAGAGAGCAAAGCGCTGAAAAGAAGCACACAGAAGCGAGCACCGTGCGTGCTGTTCTCGCAGCCAGCAACTTGTTCCACTTTCCAGCTTCTAACAGGGAAACAGAGCAAGCAGGGTGCTGCATACGTGCTGCACTTGTTGCAAACATGGAAAACAGACAGCCTAGCATCAGCAGCTCAGAAATCACTGATAGAAGCAGAGAAATGCTGCAGGAGCATATTGGCTGGCTAGAAGAGGTGAAACAGCACATATGCTGCACAGAGAGCAAAGCGCTGAAAAGAAGCACACAGAAGCGAGCACTATGCGTGCTGTTCTCGCAGAGAGAAACTTGTTCCACCTTACAGCTTCTAACAGGGAAACAGAGCAAGCAGGGTGCAGCATACGTGCTGCACTTGTTGCAAACATGGAAAACAGACAGCCTAGCATCAGCAGCTCAGAAATCACTGATAGAAGCAGAGAAATGCTGCAGGAGCATATTGGCTGGCTAGAAGAGGTGAAACAGCACATATGCTGCACAGAGAGCAAAGCGCTGAAAAGAAGCACACAGAAGCGAGCACTATGGGTGCTGTTCTCGCAGAGAGAAACTTGTTCCACCTTACAGCTTCTAACAGGGAAACAGAGCAAGCAGGGTGCTGCATACGTGCTGCACTTGTTGCAAACATGGAAAACAGACAGCCTAGCATCAGCAGCTCAGAAATCACTGATAGAAGCAGAGAAATGCTGCAGGAGCATATTGGCTGGCTAGAAGAGGTGAAACAGCACATATGCTGCACAGAGAGCAAACCGCTGAAAAGAAGCACACAGAAGCGAGCACCGTGCGTGCTGTTCTCGCAGCCAGGAACTTGTTCCACTTTCCAGCTTCTAACAGGGAAACAGAGCAAGCAGGGTGCTGCATACGTGCTGCACTTGTTGCAAACATGGAAAACAGACAGCCTAGCATCAGCAGCTCAGAAATCACTGATAGAAGCAGAGAAATGCTGCAGGAGCATATTGGCTGGCTAGAAGAGGTGAAACAGCACATATGCTGCACAGAGAGCAAAGCGCTGAAAAGAAGCACACAGAAGCGAGCACCGTGCGTGCTGTTCTCGCAGCCAGCAACTTGTTCCACTTTCCAGCTTCTAACAGGGAAACAGAGCAAGCAGGGTGCTGCATACGTGCTGCACTTGTTGCAAACATGGAAAACAGACAGCCTAGCATCAGCAGCTCAGAAATCACTGATAGAAGCAGAGAAATGCTGCAGGAGCATATTGGCTGGCTAGAAGAGGTGAAACAGCACATATGCTGCACAGAGAGCAAAGCGCTGAAAAGAAGAACACAGAAGCGAGCACCGTGCGTGCTGTTCTCGCAGCCAGCAACTTGTTCCACTTTCCAGCTTCTAACAGGGAAACAGAGCAAGCAGGGTGCAGCATACGTGCTGCACTTGTTGCAAACATGGAAAACAGACAGCCTAGCATCAGCAGCTCAGAAATCACTGATAGAAGCAGAGAAATGCTGCAGGAGCATATTGGCTGGCTAGAAGAGGTGAAACAGCACATATGCTGCACAGAGAGCAAACCGCTGAAAAGAAGCACACAGAAGCGAGCACTATGCGTGCTGTTCTCGCAGAGAGAAACTTGTTCCACCATACAGCTTCTAACAGGGAAACAGAGCAAGCAGGGTGCAGCATACGTGCTGCACTTGTTGCAAACATGGAAAACAGACAGCCTAGCATCAGCAGCTCAGAAATCACTGATAGAAGCAGAGAAATGCTGCAGGAGCATATTGGCTGGCTAGAAGAGGTGAAACAGCACATATGCTGCACAGAGAGCAAACCGCTGAAAAGAAGCACACAGAAGCGAGCACTATGGGTGCTGTTCTCGCAGAGAGAAACTTGTTCCACCTTACAGCTTCTAACAGGGAAACAGAGCAAGCAGGGTGCAGCATACGTGCTGCACTTGTTGCAAACATGGAAAACAGACAGCCTAGCATCAGCAGCTCAGAAATCACTGATAGAAGCAGAGAAATGCTGCAGGATCATATTGGCTGGCTAGAAGAGGTGAAACAGCACATATGCTGCACAGAGAGCAAAGCGCTGAAAAGAAGCACACAGAAGCGAGCACTATGCGTGCTGTTCTCGCAGCCAGCAACTTGTTCCACTTTCCAGCTTCTAACAGGGAAACAGAGCAAGCAGGGTGCAGCATACGTGCTGCACTTGTTGCAAACATGGAAAACAGACAGCCTAGCATCAGCAGCTCAGAAATCACTGATAGAAGCAGAGAAATGCTGCAGGAGCATATTGGCTGGCTAGAAGAGGTGAAACAGCACATATGCTGCACAGAGAGCAAAGCGCTGAAAAGAAGCACACAGAAGCGAGCACTATGCGTGCTGTTCTCGCAGAGAGAAACTTGTTCCACTTTCCAGCTTCTAACAGGGAAACAGAGCAAGCAGGGTGCAGCATACGTGCTGCACTTGTTGCAAACATGGAAAACAGACAGCCTAGCATCAGCAGCTCAGAAATCACTGATAGAAGCAGAGAAATGCTGCAGGAGCATATTGGCTGGCTAGAAGAGGTGAAACAGCACATATGCTGCACAGAGAGCAAAGCGCTGAAAAGAAGCACACAGAAGCGAGCACCGTGCGAGCTGTTCTCGCAGCCAGCAACTTGTTCCACTTTCCAGCTTCTAACAGGGAAACAGAGCAAGCAGGGTGCAGCATACGTGCTGCACTTGTTGCAAACATGGAAAACAGACAGCCTAGCATCAGCAGCTCAGAAATCACTGATAGAAGCAGAGAAATGCTGCAGGAGCATATTGGCTGGCTAGAAGAGGTGAAACAGCACATATGCTGCACAGAGAGCAAAGCGCTGAAAAGAAGCACACAGAAGCGAGCACTATGCGTGCTGTTCTCGCAGAGAGAAACTTGTTCCACCTTACAGCTTCTAACAGGGAAACAGAGCAAGCAGGGTGCAGCATACGTGCTGCACTTGTTGCAAACATGGAAAACAGACAGCCTAGCATCAGCAGCTCAGAAATCACTGATAGAAGCAGAGAAATGCTGCAGGAGCATATTGGCTGGCTAGAAGAGGTGAAACAGCACATATGCTGCACAGAGAGCAAACCGCTGAAAAGAAGCACACAGAAGCGAGCACTATGCGTGCTGTTCTCGCAGAGAGAAACTTGTTCCACCTTACAGCTTCTAACAGGGAAACAGAGCAAGCAGGGTGCAGCATACGTGCTGCACTTGTTGCAAACATGGAAAACAGACAGCCTAGCATCAGCAGCTCAGAAATCACTGATAGAAGCAGAGAAATGCTGCAGGAGCATATTGGCTGGCTAGAAGAGGTGAAACAGCACATATGCTGAACAGAGAGCAAACCGCTGAAAAGAAGCACACAGAAGCGAGCACCGTGCGTGCTGTTCTCGCAGCCAGGAACTTGTTCCACTTTCCAGCTTCTAACAGGGAAACAGAGCAAGCAGGGTGCTGCATACGTGCTGCACTTGTTGCAAACATGGAAAACAGACAGCCTAGCATCAGCAGCTCAGAAATCACTGATAGAAGCAGAGAAATGCTGCAGGAGCATATTGGCTGGCTAGAAGAGGTGAAACAGCACATATGCTGCACAGAGAGCAAAGCGCTGAAAAGAAGCACACAGAAGCGAGCACTATGCGTGCTGTTCTCGCAGAGAGAAACTTGTTCCACTTTCCAGCTTCTAACAGGGAAACAGAGCAAGCAGGGTGCAGCATACGTGCTGCACTTGTTGCTAACATGGAAAACAGACAGCCTAGCATCAGCAGCTCAGAAATCACTGATAGAAGCAGAGAAATGCTGCAGGAGCATATTGGCTGGCTAGAAGAGGTGAAACAGCACATATGCTGCACAGAGAGCAAAGCGCTGAAAAGAAGCACACAGAAGCGAGCACCGTGCGTGCTCTTCTCGCAGCCAGCAACTTGTTCCACTTTCCAGCTTCTAACAGGGAAACAGAGCAAGCAGGGTGCAGCATACGTGCTGCACTTGTTGCAAACATGGAAAACAGACAGCCTAGCATCAGCAGCTCAGAAATCACTGATAGAAGCAGAGAAATGCTGCAGGAGCATATTGGCTGGCTAGAAGAGGTGAAACAGCACATATGCTGCACAGAGAGCAAACCGCTGAAAAGAAGCACACAGAAGCGAGCACTATGGGTGCTGTTCTCGCAGAGAGAAACTTGTTCCACCTTCCAGCTTCTAACAGGGAAACAGAGCAAGCAGGGTGCAGCATACGTGCTGCACTTGTTGCAAACATGGAAAACAGACAGCCTAGCATCAGCAGCTCAGAAATCACTGATAGAAGCAGAGAAATGCTGCAGGATCATATTGGCTGGCTAGAAGAGGTGAAACAGCACATATGCTGCACAGAGAGCAAAGCGCTGAAAAGAAGCACACAGAAGCGAGCACTATGCGTGCTGTTCTCGCAGAGAGAAACTTGTTCCACTTTCCAGCTTCTAACAGGGAAACAGAGCAAGCAGGGTGCAGCATACGTGCTGCACTTGTTGCAAACATGGAAAACAGACAGCCTAGCATCAGCAGCTCAGAAATCACTGATAGAAGCAGAGAAATGCTGCAGGAGCATATTGGCTGGCTAGAAGAGGTGAAACAGCACATATGCTGCACAGAGAGCAAAGCGCTGAAAAGAAGCACGCAGAAGCGAGCACTATGCGTGCTGTTCTCGCAGAGAGAAACTTGTTCCACTTTCCAGCTTCTAACAGGGAAACAGAGCAAGCAGGGTGCAGCATACGTGCTGCACTTGTTGCAAACATGGAAAACAGACAGGCTAGCATCAGCAGCTCAGAAATCACTGATAGAAGCAGAGAAATGCTGCAGGAGCATATTGGCTGGCTAGAAGAGGTGAAACAGCACATATGCTGCACAGAGAGCAAACCGCTGAAAAGAAGCACACAGAAGCGAGCACTATGGGTGCTGTTCTCGCAGAGAGAAACTTGTTCCACCTTACAGCTTCTAACAGGGAAACAGAGCAAGCAGCGTGCAGCATACGTGCTGCACTTGTTGCAAACATGGAAAACAGACAGCCTAGCATCAGCAGCTCAGAAATCACTGATAGAAGCAGAGAAATGCTGCAGGAGCATATTGGCTGGCTAGAAGAGGTGAAACAGCACATATGCTGCACAGAGAGCAAACCGCTGAAAAGAAGCACACAGAAGCGAGCACCGTGCGTGCTGTTCTCGCAGCCAGCAACTTGTTCCACTTTCCAGCTTCTAACAGGGAAACAGAGCAAGCAGGGTGCTGCATACGTGCTGCACTTGTTGCAAACATGGAAAACAGACAGCCTAGCATCAGCAGCTCAGAAATCACTGATAGAAGCAGAGAAATGCTGCAGGAGCATATTGGCTGGCTAGAAGAGGTGAAACAGCACATATGCTGCACAGAGAGCAAAGCGCTGAAAAGAAGAACACAGAAGCGAGCACCGTGCGTGCTGTTCTCGCAGCCAGCAACTTGTTCCACTTTCCAGCTTCTAACAGGGAAACAGAGCAAGCAGGGTGCAGCATACGTGCTGCACTTGTTGCAAACATGGAAAACAGACAGCCTAGCATCAGCAGCTCAGAAATCACTGATAGAAGCAGAGAAATGCTGCAGGAGCATATTGGCTGGCTAGAAGAGGTGAAACAGCACATATGCTGCACAGAGAGCAAACCGCTGAAAAGAAGCACACAGAAGCGAGCACTATGCGTGCTGTTCTCGCAGAGAGAAACTTGTTCCACCTTACAGCTTCTAACAGGGAAACAGAGCAAGCAGGGTGCTGCATACGTGCTGCACTTGTTGCAAACATGGAAAACAGACAGCCTAGCATCAGCAGCTCAGAAATCACTGATAGAAGCAGAGAAATGCTGCAGGAGCATATTGGCTGGCTAGAAGAGGTGAAACAGCACATATGCTGCACAGAGAGCAAAGCGCTGAAAAGAAGCACACAGAAGCGAGCACTATGCGTGCTGTTCTCGCAGAGAGAAACTTGTTCCACTTTCCAGCTTCTAACAGGGAAACAGAGCAAGCAGGGTGCAGCATACGTGCTGCACTTGTTGCAAACATGGAAAACAGACAGCCTAGCATCAGCAGCTCAGAAATCACTGATAGAAGCAGAGAAATGCTGCAGGAGCATATTGGCTGGCTAGAAGAGGTGAAACAGCACATATGCTGCACAGAGAGCAAAGCGCTGAAAAGAAGCACACAGAAGCGAGCACTATGCGTGCTGTTCTCGCAGAGAGAAACTTGTTCCACTTTCCAGCTTCTAACAGGGAAACAGAGCAAGCAGGGTGCAGCATACGTGCTGCACTTGTTGCAAACATGGAAAACAGACAGCCTAGCATCAGCAGCTCAGAAATCACTGATAGAAGCAGAGAAATGCTGCAGGAGCATATTGGCTGGCTAGAAGAGGTGAAACAGCACATATGCTGCACAGAGAGCAAAGCGCTGAAAAGAAGCACACAGAAGCGAGCACCGTGCGTGCTCTTCTCGCAGCCAGCAACTTGTTCCACTTTCCAGCTTCTAACAGGGAAACAGAGCAAGCAGGGTGCAGCATACGTGCTGCACTTGTTGCAAACATGGAAAACAGACAGCCTAGCATCAGCAGCTCAGAAATCACTGATAGAAGCAGAGAAATGCTGCAGGAGCATATTGGCTGGCTAGAAGAGGTGAAACAGCACATATGCTGCACAGAGAGCAAAGCGCTGAAAAGAAGCACACAGAAGCGAGCACTATGCGTGCTGTTCTCGCAGAGAGAAACTTGTTCCACCTTACAGCTTCTAACAGGGAAACAGAGCAAGCAGGGTGCAGCATACGTGCTGCACTTGTTGCAAACATGGAAAACAGACAGCCTAGCATCAGCAGCTCAGAAATCACTGATAGAAGCAGAGAAATGCTGCAGGAGCATATTGGCTGGCTAGAAGAGGTGAAACAGCACATATGCTGCACAGAGAGCAAAGCGCTGAAAAGAAGCACACAGAAGCGAGCACCGTGCGTGCTGTTCTCGCAGCCAGCAACTTGTTCCACTTTCCAGCTTCTAACAGGGAAACAGAGCAAGCAGGGTGCTGCATACGTGCTGCACTTGTTGCAAACATGGAAAACAGACAGCCTAGCATCAGCAGCTCAGAAATCACTGATAGAAGCAGAGAAATGCTGCAGGAGCATATTGGCTGGCTAGAAGAGGTGAAACAGCACATATGCTGCACAGAGAGCAAAGCGCTGAAAAGAAGCACACAGAAGCGAGCACTATGCGTGCTGTTCTCGCAGAGAGAAACTTGTTCCACCTTACAGCTTCTAACAGGGAAACAGAGCAAGCAGGGTGCAGCATACGTGCTGCACTTGTTGCAAACATGGAAAACAGACAGCCTAGCATCAGCAGCTCAGAAATCACTGCTAGAAGCAGAGAAATGCTGCAGGAGCATATTGGCTGGCTAGAAGAGGTGAAACAGCACATATGCTGCACAGAGAGCAAAGCGCTGAAAAGAAGCACACAGAAGCGAGCACTATGGGTGCTGTTCTCGCAGAGAGAAACTTGTTCCACCTTACAGCTTCTAACAGGGAAACAGAGCAAGCAGGGTGCTGCATACGTGCTGCACTTGTTGCAAACATGGAAAACAGACAGCCTAGCATCAGCAGCTCAGAAATCACTGATAGAAGCAGAGAAATGCTGCAGGAGCATATTGGCTGGCTAGAAGAGGTGAAACAGCACATATGCTGCACAGAGAGCAAACCGCTGAAAAGAAGCACACAGAAGCGAGCACCGTGCGTGCTGTTCTCGCAGCCAGGAACTTGTTCCACTTTCCAGCTTCTAACAGGGAAACAGAGCAAGCAGGGTGCTGCATACGTGCTGCACTTGTTGCAAACATGGAAAACAGACAGCCTAGCATCAGCAGCTCAGAAATCACTGATAGAAGCAGAGAAATGCTGCAGGAGCATATTGGCTGGCTAGAAGAGGTGAAACAGCACATATGCTGCACAGAGAGCAAAGCGCTGAAAAGAAGCACACAGAAGCGAGCACCGTGCGTGCTGTTCTCGCAGCCAGCAACTTGTTCCACTTTCCAGCTTCTAACAGGGAAACAGAGCAAGCAGGGTGCTGCATACGTGCTGCACTTGTTGCAAACATGGAAAACAGACAGCCTAGCATCAGCAGCTCAGAAATCACTGATAGAAGCAGAGAAATGCTGCAGGAGCATATTGGCTGGCTAGAAGAGGTGAAACAGCACATATGCTGCACAGAGAGCAAAGCGCTGAAAAGAAGAACACAGAAGCGAGCACCGTGCGTGCTGTTCTCGCAGCCAGCAACTTGTTCCACTTTCCAGCTTCTAACAGGGAAACAGAGCAAGCAGGGTGCAGCATACGTGCTGCACTTGTTGCAAACATGGAAAACAGACAGCCTAGCATCAGCAGCTCAGAAATCACTGATAGAAGCAGAGAAATGCTGCAGGAGCATATTGGCTGGCTAGAAGAGGTGAAACAGCACATATGCTGCACAGAGAGCAAACCGCTGAAAAGAAGCACACAGAAGCGAGCACTATGCATGCTGTTCTCGCAGAGAGAAACTTGTTCCACCATACAGCTTCTAACAGGGAAACAGAGCAAGCAGGGTGCAGCATACGTGCTGCACTTGTTGCAAACATGGAAAACAGACAGCCTAGCATCAGCAGCTCAGAAATCACTGATAGAAGCAGAGAAATGCTGCAGGAGCATATTGGCTGGCTAGAAGAGGTGAAACAGCACATATGCTGCACAGAGAGCAAACCGCTGAAAAGAAGCACACAGAAGCGAGCACTATGGGTGCTGTTCTCGCAGAGAGAAACTTGTTCCACCTTACAGCTTCTAACAGGGAAACAGAGCAAGCAGGGTGCAGCATACGTGCTGCACTTGTTGCAAACATGGAAAACAGACAGCCTAGCATCAGCAGCTCAGAAATCACTGATAGAAGCAGAGAAATGCTGCAGGATCATATTGGCTGGCTAGAAGAGGTGAAACAGCACATATGCTGCACAGAGAGCAAAGCGCTGAAAAGAAGCACACAGAAGCGAGCACTATGCGTGCTGTTCTCGCAGCCAGCAACTTGTTCCACTTTCCAGCTTCTAACAGGGAAACAGAGCAAGCAGGGTGCAGCATACGTGCTGCACTTGTTGCAAACATGGAAAACAGACAGCCTAGCATCAGCAGCTCAGAAATCACTGATAGAAGCAGAGAAATGCTGCAGGAGCATATTGGCTGGCTAGAAGAGGTGAAACAGCACATATGCTGCACAGAGAGCAAAGCGCTGAAAAGAAGCACACAGAAGCGAGCACTATGCGTGCTGTTCTCGCAGAGAGAAACTTGTTCCACTTTCCAGCTTCTAACAGGGAAACAGAGCAAGCAGGCTGCAGCATACGTGCTGCACTTGTTGCAAACATGGAAAACAGACAGCCTAGCATCAGCAGCTCAGAAATCACTGATAGAAGCAGAGAAATGCTGCAGGAGCATATTGGCTGGCTAGAAGAGGTGAAACAGCACATATGCTGCACAGAGAGCAAAGCGCTGAAAAGAAGCACACAGAAGCGAGCACCGTGCGAGCTGTTCTCGCAGCCAGCAACTTGTTCCACTTTCCAGCTTCTAACAGGGAAACAGAGCAAGCAGGGTGCAGCATACGTGCTGCACTTGTTGCAAACATGGAAAACAGACAGCCTAGCATCAGCAGCTCAGAAATCACTGATAGAAGCAGAGAAATGCTGCAGGAGCATATTGGCTGGCTAGAAGAGGTGAAACAGCACATATGCTGCACAGAGAGCAAAGCGCTGAAAAGAAGCACACAGAAGCGAGCACTATGCGTGCTGTTCTCGCAGAGAGAAACTTGTTCCACCTTACAGCTTCTAACAGGGAAACAGAGCAAGCAGGGTGCAGCATACGTGCTGCACTTGTTGCAAACATGGAAAACAGACAGCCTAGCATCAGCAGCTCAGAAATCACTGATAGAAGCAGAGAAATGCTGCAGGAGCATATTGGCTGGCTAGAAGAGGTGAAACAGCACATATGCTGCACAGAGAGCAAACCGCTGAAAAGAAGCACACAGAAGCGAGCACTATGCGTGCTGTTCTCGCAGAGAGAAACTTGTTCCACCTTACAGCTTCTAACAGGGAAACAGAGCAAGCAGGGTGCAGCATACGTGCTGCACTTGTTGCAAACATGGAAAACAGACAGCCTAGCATCAGCAGCTCAGAAATCACTGATAGAAGCAGAGAAATGCTGCAGGAGCATATTGGCTGGCTAGAAGAGGTGAAACAGCACATATGCTGAACAGAGAGCAAACCGCTGAAAAGAAGCACACAGAAGCGAGCACCGTGCGTGCTGTTCTCGCAGCCAGGAACTTGTTCCACTTTCCAGCTTCTAACAGGGAAACAGAGCAAGCAGGGTGCTGCATACGTGCTGCACTTGTTGCAAACATGGAAAACAGACAGCCTAGCATCAGCAGCTCAGAAATCACTGATAGAAGCAGAGAAATGCTGCAGGAGCATATTGGCTGGCTAGAAGAGGTGAAACAGCACATATGCTGCACAGAGAGCAAAGCGCTGAAAAGAAGCACACAGAAGCGAGCACTATGCGTGCTGTTCTCGCAGAGAGAAACTTGTTCCACTTTCCAGCTTCTAACAGGGAAACAGAGCAAGCAGGGTGCAGCATACGTGCTGCACTTGTTGCTAACATGGAAAACAGACAGCCTAGCATCAGCAGCTCAGAAATCACTGATAGAAGCAGAGAAATGCTGCAGGAGCATATTGGCTGGCTAGAAGAGGTGAAACAGCACATATGCTGCACAGAGAGCAAAGCGCTGAAAAGAAGCACACAGAAGCGAGCACCGTGCGTGCTGTTCTCGCAGCCAGCAACTTGTTCCACTTTCCAGCTTCTAACAGGGAAACAGAGCAAGCAGGGTGCAGCATACGTGCTGCACTTGTTGCAAACATGGAAAACAGACAGCCTAGCATCAGCAGCTCAGAAATCACTGACAGAAGCAGAGAAATGCTGCAGGAGCATATTGGCTGGCTAGAAGAGGTGAAACAGCACATATGCTGCACAGAGAGCAAACCGCTGAAAAGAAGCACACAGAATCGAGCACTATGCGTGCTGTTCTCGCAGAGAGAAACTTGTTCCACCTTACAGCTTCTAACAGGGAAACAGAGCAAGCAGGGTGCAGCATACGTGCTGCACTTGTTGCAAACATGGAAAACAGACAGCCTAGCATCAGCAGCTCAGAAATCACTGATAGAAGCAGAGAAATGCTGCAGGAGCATATTGGCTGGCTAGAAGAGGTGAAACAGCACATATGCTGCACAGAGAGCAAACCGCTGAAAAGAAGCACACAGAAGCGAGCACTATGGGTGCTGTTCTCGCAGAGAGAAACTTGTTCCACCTTATAGCTTCTAACAGGGAAACAGAGCAAGCAGGGTGCAGCATACGTGCTGCACTTGTTGCAAACATGGAAAACAGACAGCCTAGCATCAGCAGCTCAGAAATCACTGATAGAAGCAGAGAAATGCTGCAGGAGCATATTGGCTGGCTAGAAGAGGTGAAACAGCACATATGCTGCACAGAGAGCAAAGCGCTGAAAAGAAGCACACAGAAGCGAGCACTATGCGTGCTGTTCTCGCAGAGAGAAACTTGTTCCACTTTCCAGCTTCTAACAGGGAAACAGAGCAAGCAGGGTGCAGCATACGTGCTGCACTTGTTGCTAACATGGAAAACAGACAGCCTAGCATCAGCAGCTCAGAAACCACTGATAGAAGCAGAGAAATGCTGCAGGAGCATATTGGCTGGCTAGAAGAGGTGAAACAGCACATATGCTGCACAGAGAGCAAAGCGCTGAAAAGAAGCACACAGAAGCGAGCACCGTGCGTGCTGTTCTCGCAGCCAGCAACTTGTTCCACTTTCCAGCTTCTAACAGGGAAACAGAGCAAGCAGGGTGCAGCATACGAGCTGCACTTGTTGCAAACATGGAAAACAGACAGCCTAGCATCAGCAGCTCAGAAATCACTGACAGAAGCAGAGAAATGCTGCAGGAGCATATTGGCTGGCTAGAAGAGGTGAAACAGCACATATGCTGCACAGAGAGCAAAGCGCTGAAAAGAAGCACACAGAAGCGAGCACTATGCGTGCTGTTCTCGCAGAGAGAAACTTGTTCCACCTTACAGCTTCTAACAGGGAAACAGAGCAAGCAGGGTGCAGCATACGTGCTGCACTTGTTGCAAACATGGAAAACAGACAGCCTAGCATCAGCAGCTCAGAAATCACTGATAGAAGCAGAGAAATGCTGCAGGAGCATATTGGCTGGCTAGAAGAGGTGAAACAGCACATATGCTGCACAGAGAGCAAACCGCTGAAAAGAAGCACACAGAAGCGAGCACTATGGGTGCTGTTCTCGCAGAGAAACTTGTTCCACCTTACAGCTTCTAACAGGGAAACAGAGCAAGCAGGGTGCAGCATACGTGCTGCACTTGTTGCAAACATGGAAAACAGACAGCCTAGCATCAGCAGCTCAGAAATCACTGATAGAAGCAGAGAAATGCTGCAGGAGCATATTGGCTGGCTAGAAGATGTGAAACAGCACATATGCTGCACAGAGAGCAAACCGCTGAAAAGAAGCACACAGAAGCGAGCACTATGCGTGCTGTTCTCGCAGAGAGAAACTTGTTCCACTTTCCAGCTTCTAACAGGGAAACAGAGCAAGCAGGGTGCTGCATACGTGCTGCACTTGTTGCAAACATGGAAAACAGACAGCCTAGCATCAGCAGCTCAGAAATCACTGATAGAAGCAGAGAAATGCTGCAGGAGCATATTGGCTGGCTAGAAGAGGTGAAACAGCACATATGCTGCACAGAGAGCAAACCGCTGAAAAGAAGCACACAGAAGCGAGCACTATGCGTGCTGTTCTCGCAGAGAGAAACTTGTTCCACCTTACAGCTTCTAACAGGGAAACAGAGCAAGCAGGGTGTAGCATACGTGCTGCACTTGTTGCAAAGATGGAAAACAGACAGCCTAGCATCAGCAGCTCAGAAATCACTGATAGAAGCAGAGAAATGCTGCAGGAGCATATTGGCTGGCTAGAAGAGGTGAAACAGCACATATGCTGCACAGAGAGCAAAGCGCTGAAAAGAAGCACACAGAAGCGAGCACTATGCGTGCTGTTCTCGCAGAGAGAAACTTGTTCCACTTTCCAGCTTCTAACAGGGAAACAGAGCAAGCAGGGTGCAGCATACGTGCTGCACTTGTTGCAAACATGGAAAACAGACAGCCTAGCATCAGCAGCTCAGAAATCACTGATAGAAGCAGAGAAATGCTGCAGGAGCATATTGGCTGGCTAGAAGAGGTGAAACAGCACATATGCTGCACAGAGAGCAAAGCGCTGAAAAGAAGCACACAGAAGCGAGCACTATGCGTGCTGTTCTCGCAGAGAGAAACTTGTTCCACTTTCCAGCTTCTAACAGGGAAACAGAGCAAGCAGGGTGCAGCATACGTGCTGCACTTGTTGCAAACATGGAAAACAGACAGCCTAGCATCAGCAGCTCAGAAATCACTGATAGAAGCAGAGAAATGCTGCAGGAGCATATTGGCTGGCTAGAAGAGGTGAAACAGCACATATGCTGCACAGAGAGCAAACCGCTGAAAAGAAGCACACAGAAGCGAGCACCGTGCGTGCTGTTCTCGCAGCCAGCAACTTGTTCCACTTTCCAGCTTCTAACAGGGAAACAGAGCAAGCAGGGTGCTGCATACGTGCTGCACTTGTTGCAAACATGGAAAACAGACAGCCTAGCATCAGCAGCTCAGAAATCACTGATAGAAGCAGAGAAATGCTGCAGGAGCATATTGGCTGGCTAGAAGAGGTGAAACAACACATATGCTGCACAGAGAGCAAACCGCTGAAAAGAAGCACACAGAAGCGAGCACTATGCGTGCTGTTCTCGCAGAGAGAAACTTGTTCCACCTTACAGCTTCTAACAGGGAAACAGAGCAAGCAGGGTGTAGCATACGTGCTGCACTTGTTGCAAAGATGGAAAACAGACAGCCTAGCATCAGCAGCTCAGAAATCACTGATAGAAGCAGAGAAATGCTGCAGGAGCATATTGGCTGGCTAGAAGAGGTGAAACAGCACATATGCTGCACAGAGAGCAAACCGCTGAAAAGAAGCACACAGAAGCGAGCACTATGCGTGCTGTTCTCGCAGAGAGAAACTTGTTCCACTTTCCAGCTTCTAACAGGGAAACAGAGCAAGCAGGGTGCTGCATACGTGCTGCACTTGTTGCAAACATGGAAAACAGACAGCCTAGCATCAGCAGCTCAGAAATCACTGATAGAAGCAGAGAAATGCTGCAGGAGCATATTGGCTGGCTAGAAGAGGTGAAACAGCACATATGCTGCACAGAGAGCAAAGCGCTGAAAAGAAGCACACAGAAGCGAGCACTATGCGTGCTGTTCTCGCAGAGAGAAACTTGTTCCACCTTACAGCTTCTAACAGGGAAACAGAGCAAGCAGGGTGTAGCATACGTGCTGCACTTGTTGCAAAGATGGAAAACAGACAGCCTAGCATCAGCAGCTCAGAAATCACTGATAGAAGCAGAGAAATGCTGCAGGAGCATATTGGCTGGCTAGAAGAGGTGAAACAGCACATATGCTGCACAGAGAGCAAAGCGCTGAAAAGAAGCACACAGAAGCGAGCACTATGCGTGCTGTTCTCGCAGAGAGAAACTTGTTCCACTTTCCAGCTTCTAACAGGGAAACAGAGCAAGCAGGGTGCTGCATACGTGCTGCACTTGTTGCAAACATGGAAAACAGACAGCCTAGCATCAGCAGCTCAGAAATCACTGATAGAAGCAGAGAAATGCTGCAGGAGCATATTGGCTGGCTAGAAGAGGTGAAACAGCACATATGCTGCACAGAGAGCAAAGCGCTGAAAAGAAGCACACAGAAGCGAGCACTATGCGTGCTGTTCTCGCAGAGAGAAACTTGTTCCACTTTCCAGCTTCTAACAGGGAAACAGAGCAAGCAGGGTGCTGCATACGTGCTGCACTTGTTGCAAACATGGAAAACAGACAGCCTAGCATCAGCAGCTCAGAAATCACTGATAGAAGCAGAGAAATGCTGCAGGAGCATATTGGCTGGCTAGAAGAGGTGAAACAGCACATATGCTGCACAGAGAGCAAAGCGCTGAAAAGAAGCACACAGAAGCGAGCACCGTGCGTGCTGTTCTCGCAGCCAGCAACTTGTTCCACTTTCCAGCTTCTAACAGGGAAACAGAGCAAGCAGGGTGCTGCATACGTGCTGCACTTGTTGCAAACATGGAAAACAGACAGCCTAGCATCAGCAGCTCAGAAATCACTGATAGAAGCAGAGAAATGCTGCAGGAGCATATTGGCTGGCTAGAAGAGGTGAAACAACACATATGCTGCACAGAGAGCAAACCGCTGAAAAGAAGCACACAGAAGCGAGCACTATGCGTGCTGTTCTCGCAGAGAGAAACTTGTTCCACCTTACAGCTTCTAACAGGGAAACAGAGCAAGCAGGGTGTAGCATACGTGCTGCACTTGTTGCAAAGATGGAAAACAGACAGCCTAGCATCAGCAGCTCAGAAATCACTGATAGAAGCAGAGAAATGCTGCAGGAGCATATTGGCTGGCTAGAAGAGGTGAAACAGCACATATGCTGCACAGAGAGCAAAGCGCTGAAAAGAAGCACACAGAAGCGAGCACTATGCGTGCTGTTCTCGCAGAGAGAAACTTGTTCCACTTTCCAGCTTCTAACAGGGAAACAGAGCAAGCAGGGTGCAGCATACGTGCTGCACTTGTTGCAAACATGGAAAACAGACAGCCTAGCATCAGCAGCTCAGAAATCACTGATAGAAGCAGAGAAATGCTGCAGGAGCATATTGGCTGGCTAGAAGAGGTGAAACAGCACATATGCTGCACAGAGAGCAAAGCGCTGAAAAGAAGCACACAGAAGCGAGCACCGTGCGTGCTGTTCTCGCAGCCAGCAACTTGTTCCACTTTCCAGCTTCTAACAGGGAAACAGAGCAAGCAGGGTGCTGCATACGTGCTGCACTTGTTGCAAACATGGAAAACAGACAGCCTAGCATCAGCAGCTCAGAAATCACTGATAGAAGCAGAGAAATGCTGCAGGAGCATATTGGCTGGCTAGAAGAGGTGAAACAGCACATATGCTGCACAGAGAGCAAAGCGCTGAAAAGAAGCACACAGAAGCGAGCACTATGCGTGCTGTTCTCGCAGAGAGAAACTTGTTCCACCTTACAGCTTCTAACAGGGAAACAGAGCAAGCAGGGTGTAGCATACGTGCTGCACTTGTTGCAAACATGGAAAACAGACAGCCTAGCATCAGCAGCTCAGAAATCACTGATAGAAGCAGAGAAATGCTGCAGGAGCATATTGGCTGGCTAGAAGAGGTGAAACAGCACATATGCTGCACAGAGAGCAAACCGCTGAAAAGAAGCACACAGAAGCGAGCACTATGCGTGCTGTTCTCGCAGAGAGAAACTTGTTCCACTTTCCAGCTTCTAACAGGGAAACAGAGCAAGCAGGGTGCAGCATACGTGCTGCACTTGTTGCAAACATGGAAAACAGACAGCCTAGCATCAGCAGCTCAGAAATCACTGATAGAAGCAGAGAAATGCTGCAGGAGCATATTGGCTGGCTAGAAGAGGTGAAACAGCACATATGCTGCACAGAGAGCAAAGCGCTGAAAAGAAGCACACAGAAGCGAGCACTATGCGTGCTGTTCTCGCAGAGAGAAACTTGTTCCACTTTCCAGCTTCTAACAGGGAAACAGAGCAAGCAGGGTGCAGCATACGTGCTGCACTTGTTGCAAACATGGAAAACAGACAGCCTAGCATCAGCAGCTCAGAAATCACTGATAGAAGCAGAGAAATGCTGCAGGAGCATATTGGCTGGCTAGAAGAGGTGAAACAGCACATATGCTGCACAGAGAGCAAAGCGCTGAAAAGAAGCACGCAGAAGCGAGCACTATGCGTGCTGTTCTCGCAGAGAGAAACTTGTTCCACTTTCCAGCTTCTAACAGGGAAACAGAGCAAGCAGGGTGCAGCATACGTGCTGCACTTGTTGCAAACATGGAAAACAGACAGCCTAGCATCAGCAGCTCAGAAATCACTGATAGAAGCAGAGAAATGCTGCAGGAGCATATTGGCTGGCTAGAAGAGGTGAAACAGCACATATGCTGCACAGAGAGCAAACCGCTGAAAAGAAGCACACAGAAGCGAGCACTATGGGTGCTGTTCTCGCAGAGAGAAACTTGTTCCACCTTACAGCTTCTAACAGGGAAACAGAGCAAGCAGCGTGCAGCATACGTGCTGCACTTGTTGCAAACATGGAAAACAGACAGCCTAGCATCAGCAGCTCAGAAATCACTGATAGAAGCAGAGAAATGCTGCAGGAGCATATTGGCTGGCTAGAAGAGGTGAAACAGCACATATGCTGCACAGAGAGCAAACCGCTGAAAAGAAGCACACAGAAGCGAGCACCGTGCGTGCTGTTCTCGCAGCCAGCAACTTGTTCCACTTTCCAGCTTCTAACAGGGAAACAGAGCAAGCAGGGTGCTGCATACGTGCTGCACTTGTTGCAAACATGGAAAACAGACAGCCTAGCATCAGCAGCTCAGAAATCACTGATAGAAGCAGAGAAATGCTGCAGGAGCATATTGGCTGGCTAGAAGAGGTGAAACAGCACATATGCTGCACAGAGAGCAAAGCGCTGAAAAGAAGAACACAGAAGCGAGCACCGTGCGTGCTGTTCTCGCAGCCAGCAACTTGTTCCACTTTCCAGCTTCTAACAGGGAAACAGAGCAAGCAGGGTGCAGCATACGTGCTGCACTTGTTGCAAACATGGAAAACAGACAGCCTAGCATCAGCAGCTCAGAAATCACTGATAGAAGCAGAGAAATGCTGCAGGAGCATATTGGCTGGCTAGAAGAGGTGAAACAGCACATATGCTGCACAGAGAGCAAACCGCTGAAAAGAAGCACACAGAAGCGAGCACTATGCGTGCTGTTCTCGCAGAGAGAAACTTGTTCCACCTTACAGCTTCTAACAGGGAAACAGAGCAAGCAGGGTGCTGCATACGTGCTGCACTTGTTGCAAACATGGAAAACAGACAGCCTAGCATCAGCAGCTCAGAAATCACTGATAGAAGCAGAGAAATGCTGCAGGAGCATATTGGCTGGCTAGAAGAGGTGAAACAGCACATATGCTGCACAGAGAGCAAACCGCTGAAAAGAAGCACACAGAAGCGAGCACCGTGCGTGCTGTTCTCGCAGAGAGAGACTTGTTCCACTTTCCAGCTTCTAACAGGGAAACAGAGCAAGCAGGGTGCTGCATACGTGCTGCACTTGTTGCAAACATGGAAAACAGACAGCCTAGCATCAGCAGCTCAGAAATCACTGATAGAAGCAGAGAAATGCTGCAGGAGCATATTGGCTGGCTAGAAGAGGTGAAACAGCACATATGCTGCACAGAGAGCAAAGCGCTGAAAAGAAGCACACAGAAGCGAGCACTATGCGTGCTGTTCTCGCAGAGAGAAACTTGTTCCACTTTCCAGCTTCTAACAGGGAAACAGAGCAAGCAGGGTGCAGCATACGTGCTGCACTTGTTGCAAACATGGAAAACAGACAGCCTAGCATCAGCAGCTCAGAAATCACTGATAGAAGCAGAGAAATGCTGCAGGAGCATATTGGCTGGCTAGAAGAGGTGAAACAGCACATATGCTGCACAGAGAGCAAAGCGCTGAAAAGAAGCACACAGAAGCGAGCACTATGCGTGCTGTTCTCGCAGAGAGAAACTTGTTCCACTTTCCAGCTTCTAACAGGGAAACAGAGCAAGCAGGGTGCAGCATACGTGCTGCACTTGTTGCAAACATGGAAAACAGACAGCCTAGCATCAGCAGCTCAGAAATCACTGATAGAAGCAGAGAAATGCTGCAGGAGCATATTGGCTGGCTAGAAGAGGTGAAACAGCACATATGCTGCACAGAGAGCAAAGCGCTGAAAAGAAGCACACAGAAGCGAGCACCGTGCGTGCTGTTCTCGCAGCCAGCAACTTGTTCCACTTTCCAGCTTCTAACAGGGAAACAGAGCAAGCAGGGTGCAGCATACGTGCTGCACTTGTTGCAAACATGGAAAACAGACAGCCTAGCATCAGCAGCTCAGAAATCACTGATAGAAGCAGAGAAATGCTGCAGGAGCATATTGGCTGGCTAGAAGAGGTGAAACAGCACATATGCTGCACAGAGAGCAAAGCGCTGAAAAGAAGCACACAGAAGCGAGCACTATGCGTGCTGTTCTCGCAGAGAGAAACTTGTTCCACCTTACAGCTTCTAACAGGGAAACAGAGCAAGCAGGGTGCAGCATACGTGCTGCACTTGTTGCAAACATGGAAAACAGACAGCCTAGCATCAGCAGCTCAGAAATCACTGATAGAAGCAGAGAAATGCTGCAGGAGCATATTGGCTGGCTAGAAGAGGTGAAACAGCACATATGCTGCACAGAGAGCAAAGCGCTGAAAAGAAGCACACAGAAGCGAGCACCGTGCGTGCTGTTCTCGCAGACAGCAACTTGTTCCACTTTCCAGCTTCTAACAGGGAAACAGAGCAAGCAGGGTGCTGCATACGTGCTGCACTTGTTGCAAACATGGAAAACAGACAGCCTAGCATCAGCAGCTCAGAAATCACTGATAGAAGCAGAGAAATGCTGCAGGAGCATATTGGCTGGCTAGAAGAGGTGAAACAGCACATATGCTGCACAGAGAGCAAAGCGCTGAAAAGAAGCACACAGAAGCGAGCACTATGCGTGCTGTTCTCGCAGAGAGAAACTTGTTCCACCTTACAGCTTCTAACAGGGAAACAGAGCAAGCAGGGTGCAGCATACGTGCTGCACTTGTTGCAAACATGGAAAACAGACAGCCTAGCATCAGCAGCTCAGAAATCACTGATAGAAGCAGAGAAATGCTGCAGGAGCATATTGGCTGGCTAGAAGAGGTGAAACAGCACATATGCTGCACAGAGAGCAAAGCGCTGAAAAGAAGCACACAGAAGCGAGCACTATGGGTGCTGTTCTCGCAGAGAGAAACTTGTTCCACCTTACAGCTTCTAACAGGGAAACAGAGCAAGCAGGGTGCAGCATACGTGCTGCACTTGTTGCAAACATGGAAAACAGACAGCCTAGCATCAGCAGCTCAGAAATCACTGATAGAAGCAGAGAAATGCTGCAGGAGCATATTGGCTGGCTAGAAGAGGTGAAACAGCACATATGCTGCACAGAGAGCAAAGCGCTGAAAAGAAGCACACAGAAGCGAGCACCGTGCGTGCTGTTCTCGCAGCCAGCAACTTGTTCCACTTTCCAGCTTCTAACAGGGAAACAGAGCAAGCAGGGTGCTGCATACGTGCTGCACTTGTTGCAAACATGGAAAACAGACAGCCTAGCATCAGCAGCTCAGAAATCACTGATAGAAGCAGAGAAATGCTGCAGGAGCATATTGGCTGGCTAGAAGAGGTGAAACAGCACATATGCTGCACAGAGAGCAAAGCGCTGAAAAGAAGAACACAGAAGCGAGCACCGTGCGTGCTGTTCTCGCAGCCAGCAACTTGTTCCACTTTCCAGCTTCTAACAGGGAAACAGAGCAAGCAGGGTGCAGCATACGTGCTGCACTTGTTGCAAACATGGAAAACAGACAGCCTAGCATCAGCAGCTCAGAAATCACTGATAGAAGCAGAGAAATGCTGCAGGAGCATATTGGCTGGCTAGAAGAGGTGAAACAGCACATATGCTGCACAGAGAGCAAAGCGCTGAAAAGAAGCACACAGAAGCGAGCACTATGCGTGCTGTTCTCGCAGAGAGAAACTTGTTCCACCATACAGCTTCTAACAGGGAAACAGAGCAAGCAGGGTGCAGCATACGTGCTGCACTTGTTGCAAACATGGAAAACAGACAGCCTAGCATCAGCAGCTCAGAAATCACTGATAGAAGCAGAGAAATGCTGCAGGAGCATATTGGCTGGCTAGAAGAGGTGAAACAGCACATATGCTGCACAGAGAGCAAACCGCTGAAAAGAAGCACACAGAAGCGAGCACTATGGGTGCTGTTCTCGCAGAGAGAAACTTGTTCCACCTTACAGCTTCTAACAGGGAAACAGAGCAAGCAGGGTGCAGCATACGTGCTGCACTTGTTGCAAACATGGAAAACAGACAGCCTAGCATCAGCAGCTCAGAAATCACTGATAGAAGCAGAGAAATGCTGCAGGATCATATTGGCTGGCTAGAAGAGGTGAAACAGCACATATGCTGCACAGAGAGCAAAGCGCTGAAAAGAAGCACACAGAAGCGAGCACTATGCGTGCTGTTCTCGCAGCCAGCAACTTGTTCCACTTTCCAGCTTCTAACAGGGAAACAGAGCAAGCAGGGTGCAGCATACGTGCTGCACTTGTTGCAAACATGGAAAACAGACAGCCTAGCATCAGCAGCTCAGAAATCACTGATAGAAGCAGAGAAATGCTGCAGGAGCATATTGGCTGGCTAGAAGAGGTGAAACAGCACATATGCTGCACAGAGAGCAAAGCGCTGAAAAGAAGCACACAGAAGCGAGCACTATGCGTGCTGTTCTCGCAGAGAGAAACTTGTTCCACTTTCCAGCTTCTAACAGGGAAACAGAGCAAGCAGGGTGCAGCATACGTGCTGCACTTGTTGCAAACATGGAAAACAGACAGCCTAGCATCAGCAGCTCAGAAATCACTGATAGAAGCAGAGAAATGCTGCAGGAGCATATTGGCTGGCTAGAAGAGGTGAAACAGCACATATGCTGCACAGAGAGCAAAGCGCTGAAAAGAAGCACACAGAAGCGAGCACTATGCGTGCTGTTCTCGCAGCCAGCAACTTGTTCCACTTTCCAGCTTCTAACAGGGAAACAGAGCAAGCAGGGTGCAGCATACGTGCTGCACTTGTTGCAAACATGGAAAACAGACAGCCTAGCATCAGCAGCTCAGAAATCACTGATAGAAGCAGAGAAATGCTGCAGGAGCATATTGGCTGGCTAGAAGAGGTGAAACAGCACATATGCTGCACAGAGAGCAAAGCGCTGAAAAGAAGCACACAGAAGCGAGCACTATGCGTGCTGTTCTCGCAGAGAGAAACTTGTTCCACTTTCCAGCTTCTAACAGGGAAACAGAGCAAGCAGGGTGCAGCATACGTGCTGCACTTGTTGCAAACATGGAAAACAGACAGCCTAGCATCAGCAGCTCAGAAATCACTGATAGAAGCAGAGAAATGCTGCAGGAGCATATTGGCTGGCTAGAAGAGGTGAAACAGCACATATGCTGCACAGAGAGCAAAGCGCTGAAAAGAAGCACACAGAAGCGAGCACCGTGCGAGCTGTTCTCGCAGAGAGAAACTTGTTCCACTTTCCAGCTTCTAACAGGGAAACAGAGCAAGCAGGGTGCAGCATACGTGCTGCACTTGTTGCAAACATGGAAAACAGACAGCCTAGCATCAGCAGCTCAGAAATCACTGATAGAAGCAGAGAAATGCTGCAGGAGCATATTGGCTGGCTAGAAGAGGTGAAACAGCACATATGCTGCACAGAGAGCAAAGCGCTGAAAAGAAGCACACAGAAGCGAGCACTATGCGTGCTATTCTCGCAGAGAGAAACTTGTTCCACCTTACAGCTTCTAACAGGGAAACAGAGCAAGCAGGGTGCAGCATACGTGCTGCACTTGTTGCAAACATGGAAAACAGACAGCCTAGCATCAGCAGCTCAGAAATCACTGATAGAAGCAGAGAAATGCTGCAG
The DNA here is from genome assembly GCA_037837765.1 of Delichon dasypus. Lineage (NCBI taxonomy): Eukaryota > Metazoa > Chordata > Aves > Passeriformes > Hirundinidae > Delichon > Delichon dasypus. Next base: position 25,840 of record JBBAXF010000153.1, on the reverse strand, counting down.
GAGCATATTAGCTGGCTAGAAGAGGTGAAACAGCACATATGCTGCACAGAGAGCAAACCGCTGAAAAGAAGCACACAGAAGCGAGCACTATGCGTGCTGTTCTCGCAGAGAGAAACTTGTTCCACCTTACAGCTTCTAACAGGGAAACAGAGCAAGCAGGGTGCAGCATACGTGCTGCACTTGTTGCAAACATGGAAAACAGACAGCCTAGCATCAGCAGCTCAGAAATCACTGATAGAAGCAGAGAAATGCTGCAGGAGCATATTGGCTGGCTAGAAGAGGTGAAACAGCACATATGCTGCACAGAGAGCAAACCGCTGAAAAGAAGCACACAGAAGCGAGCACCGTGCGTGCTGTTCTCGCAGCCAGGAACTTGTTCCACTTTCCAGCTTCTAACAGGGAAACAGAGCAAGCAGGGTGCTGCATACGTGCTGCACTTGTTGCAAACATGGAAAACAGACAGCCTAGCATCAGCAGCTCAGAAATCACTGATAGAAGCAGAGAAATGCTGCAGGAGCATATTGGCTGGCTAGAAGAGGTGAAACAGCACATATGCTGCACAGAGAGCAAAGCGCTGAAAAGAAGCACACAGAAGCGAGCACTATGCGTGCTGTTCTCGCAGAGAGAAACTTGTTCCACTTTCCAGCTTCTAACAGGGAAACAGAGCAAGCAGGGTGCAGCATACGTGCTGCACTTGTTGCTAACATGGAAAACAGACAGCCTAGCATCAGCAGCTCAGAAATCACTGATAGAAGCAGAGAAATGCTGCAGGAGCATATTGGCTGGCTAGAAGAGGTGAAACAGCACATATGCTGCACAGAGAGCAAAGCGCTGAAAAGAAGCACACAGAAGCGAGCACCGTGCGTGCTGTTCTCGCAGCCAGCAACTTGTTCCACTTTCCAGCTTCTAACAGGGAAACAGAGCAAGCAGGGTGCAGCATACGTGCTGCACTTGTTGCAAACATGGAAAACAGACAGCCTAGCATCAGCAGCTCAGAAATCACTGACAGAAGCAGAGAAATGCTGCAGGAGCATATTGGCTGGCTAGAAGAGGTGAAACAGCACATATGCTGCACAGAGAGCAAAGCGCTGAAAAGAAGCACACAGAAGCGAGCACTATGCGTGCTGTTCTCGCAGAGAGAAACTTGTTCCACTTTCCAGCTTCTAACAGGGAAACAGAGCAAGCAGGGTGCAGCATACGTGCTGCACTTGTTGCTAACATGGAAAACAGACAGCCTAGCATCAGCAGCTCAGAAACCACTGATAGAAGCAGAGAAATGCTGCAGGAGCATATTGGCTGGCTAGAAGAGGTGAAACAGCACATATGCTGCACAGAGAGCAAAGCGCTGAAAAGAAGCACACAGAAGCGAGCACCGTGCGTGCTGTTCTCGCAGCCAGCAACTTGTTCCACTTTCCAGCTTCTAACAGGGAAACAGAGCAAGCAGGGTGCAGCATACGAGCTGCACTTGTTGCAAACATGGAAAACAGACAGCCTAGCATCAGCAGCTCAGAAATCACTGACAGAAGCAGAGAAATGCTGCAGGAGCATATTGGCTGGCTAGAAGAGGTGAAACAGCACATATGCTGCACAGAGAGCAAACCGCTGAAAAGAAGCACACAGAAGCGAGCACTATGCGTGCTGTTCTCGCAGAGAGAAACTTGTTCCACCTTACAGCTTCTAACAGGGAAACAGAGCAAGCAGGGTGCTGCATACGTGCTGCACTTGTTGCAAACATGGAAAACAGACAGCCTAGCATCAGCAGCTCAGAAATCACTGATAGAAGCAGAGAAATGCTGCAGGAGCATATTGGCTGGCTAGAAGAGGTGAAACAGCACATATGCTGCACAGAGAGCAAAGCGCTGAAAAGAAGCACACAGAAGCGAGCACTATGCGTGCTGTTCTCGCAGAGAGAAACTTGTTCCACTTTCCAGCTTCTAACAGGGAAACAGAGCAAGCAGGGTGCAGCATACGTGCTGCACTTGTTGCAAACATGGAAAACAGACAGCCTAGCATCAGCAGCTCAGAAATCACTGATAGAAGCAGAGAAATGCTGCAGGAGCATATTGGCTGGCTAGAAGAGGTGAAACAGCACATATGCTGCACAGAGAGCAAACCGCTGAAAAGAAGCACACAGAAGCGAGCACTATGCGTGCTGTTCTCGCAGAGAGAAACTTGTTCCACTTTCCAGCTTCTAACAGGGAAACAGAGCAAGCAGGGTGCTGCATACGTGCTGCACTTGTTGCAAAGATGGAAAACAGACAGCCTAGCATCAGCAGCTCAGAAATCACTGATAGAAGCAGAGAAATGCTGCAGGAGCATATTGGCTGGCTAGAAGAGGTGAAACAGCACATATGCTGCACAGAGAGCAAACCGCTGAAAAGAAGCACACAGAAGCGAGCACTATGCGTGCTGTTCTCGCAGAGAGAAACTTGTTCCACTTTCCAGCTTCTAACAGGGAAACAGAGCAAGCAGGGTGCAGCATACGTGCTGCACTTGTTGCAAACATGGAAAACAGACAGCCTAGCATCAGCAGCTCAGAAATCACTGATAGAAGCAGAGAAATGCTGCAGGAGCATATTGGCTGGCTAGAAGAGGTGAAACAGCACATATGCTGCACAGAGAGCAAACCGCTGAGAAGAAGCACACAGAAGCGAGCACCGTGCGTGCTCTTCTCGCAGCCAGCAACTTGTTCCACTTTCCAGCTTCTAACAGGGAAACAGAGCAAGCAGGGTGCTGCATACGTGCTGCACTTGTTGCAAACATGGAAAACAGACAGCCTAGCATCAGCAGCTCAGAAATCACTGATAGAAGCAGAGAAATGCTGCAGGAGCATATTGGCTGGCTAGAAGAGGTGAAACAGCACATATGCTGCACAGAGAGCAAAGCGCTGAAAAGAAGCACACAGAAGCGAGCACTATGCGTGCTGTTCTCGCCGAGAGAATCTTGTTCCACCTTACAGCTTCTAACAGGGAAACAGAGCAAGCAGGGTGCAGCATACGTGCTGCACTTGTTGCAAACATGGAAAACAGACAGCCTAGCATCAGCAGCTCAGAAATCACTGATAGAAGCAGAGAAATGCTGCAGGAGCATATTGGCTGGCTAGAAGAGGTGAAACAGCACATATGCTGCACAGAGAGCAAACCGCTGAAAAGAAGCACACAGAAGCGAGCACTATGGGTGCTGTTCTCGCAGAGAAACTTGTTCCACCTTACAGCTTCTAACAGGGAAACAGAGCAAGCAGGGTGCAGCATACGTGCTGCACTTGTTGCAAACATGGAAAACAGACAGCCTAGCATCAGCAGCTCAGAAATCACTGATAGAAGCAGAGAAATGCTGCAGGAGCATATTGGCTGGCTAGAAGATGTGAAACAGCACATATGCTGCACAGAGAGCAAACCGCTGAAAAGAAGCACACAGAAGCGAGCACTATGCGTGCTGTTCTCGCAGAGAGAAACTTGTTCCACTTTCCAGCTTCTAACAGGGAAACAGAGCAAGCAGGGTGCTGCATACGTGCTGCACTTGTTGCAAACATGGAAAACAGACAGCCTAGCATCAGCAGCTCAGAAATCACTGATAGAAGCAGAGAAATGCTGCAGGAGCATATTGGCTGGCTAGAAGAGGTGAAACAGCACATATGCTGCACAGAGAGCAAACCGCTGAAAAGAAGCACACAGAAGCGAGCACTATGCGTGCTGTTCTCGCAGAGAGAAACTTGTTCCACCTTACAGCTTCTAACAGGGAAACAGAGCAAGCAGGGTGTAGCATACGTGCTGCACTTGTTGCAAAGATGGAAAACAGACAGCCTAGCATCAGCAGCTCAGAAATCACTGATAGAAGCAGAGAAATGCTGCAGGAGCATATTGGCTGGCTAGAAGAGGTGAAACAGCACATATGCTGCACAGAGAGCAAAGCGCTGAAAAGAAGCACACAGAAGCGAGCACTATGCGTGCTGTTCTCGCAGAGAGAAACTTGTTCCACTTTCCAGCTTCTAACAGGGAAACAGAGCAAGCAGGGTGCTGCATACGTGCTGCACTTGTTGCAAACATGGAAAACAGACAGCCTAGCATCAGCAGCTCAGAAATCACTGATAGAAGCAGAGAAATGCTGCAGGAGCATATTGGCTGGCTAGAAGAGGTGAAACAGCACATATGCTGCACAGAGAGCAAAGCGCTGAAAAGAAGCACACAGAAGCGAGCACTATGCGTGCTGTTCTCGCAGAGAGAAACTTGTTCCACTTTCCAGCTTCTAACAGGGAAACAGAGCAAGCAGGGTGCAGCATACGTGCTGCACTTGTTGCAAACATGGAAAACAGACAGCCTAGCATCAGCAGCTCAGAAATCACTGATAGAAGCAGAGAAATGCTGCAGGAGCATATTGGCTGGCTAGAAGAGGTGAAACAGCACATATGCTGCACAGAGAGCAAACCGCTGAAAAGAAGCACACAGAAGCGAGCACCGTGCGTGCTGTTCTCGCAGCCAGCAACTTGTTCCACTTTCCAGCTTCTAACAGGGAAACAGAGCAAGCAGGGTGCTGCATACGTGCTGCACTTGTTGCAAACATGGAAAACAGACAGCCTAGCATCAGCAGCTCAGAAATCACTGATAGAAGCAGAGAAATGCTGCAGGAGCATATTGGCTGGCTAGAAGAGGTGAAACAACACATATGCTGCACAGAGAGCAAACCGCTGAAAAGAAGCACACAGAAGCGAGCACTATGCGTGCTGTTCTCGCAGAGAGAAACTTGTTCCACCTTACAGCTTCTAACAGGGAAACAGAGCAAGCAGGGTGTAGCATACGTGCTGCACTTGTTGCAAAGATGGAAAACAGACAGCCTAGCATCAGCAGCTCAGAAATCACTGATAGAAGCAGAGAAATGCTGCAGGAGCATATTGGCTGGCTAGAAGAGGTGAAACAGCACATATGCTGCACAGAGAGCAAACCGCTGAAAAGAAGCACACAGAAGCGAGCACTATGCGTGCTGTTCTCGCAGAGAGAAACTTGTTCCACTTTCCAGCTTCTAACAGGGAAACAGAGCAAGCAGGGTGCTGCATACGTGCTGCACTTGTTGCAAACATGGAAAACAGACAGCCTAGCATCAGCAGCTCAGAAATCACTGATAGAAGCAGAGAAATGCTGCAGGAGCATATTGGCTGGCTAGAAGAGGTGAAACAGCACATATGCTGCACAGAGAGCAAAGCGCTGAAAAGAAGCACACAGAAGCGAGCACTATGCGTGCTGTTCTCGCAGAGAGAAACTTGTTCCACCTTACAGCTTCTAACAGGGAAACAGAGCAAGCAGGGTGTAGCATACGTGCTGCACTTGTTGCAAAGATGGAAAACAGACAGCCTAGCATCAGCAGCTCAGAAATCACTGATAGAAGCAGAGAAATGCTGCAGGAGCATATTGGCTGGCTAGAAGAGGTGAAACAGCACATATGCTGCACAGAGAGCAAAGCGCTGAAAAGAAGCACACAGAAGCGAGCACTATGCGTGCTGTTCTCGCAGAGAGAAACTTGTTCCACTTTCCAGCTTCTAACAGGGAAACAGAGCAAGCAGGGTGCAGCATACGTGCTGCACTTGTTGCAAACATGGAAAACAGACAGCCTAGCATCAGCAGCTCAGAAATCACTGATAGAAGCAGAGAAATGCTGCAGGAGCATATTGGCTGGCTAGAAGAGGTGAAACAGCACATATGCTGCACAGAGAGCAAAGCGCTGAAAAGAAGCACACAGAAGCGAGCACTATGCGTGCTGTTCTCGCAGAGAGAAACTTGTTCCACTTTCCAGCTTCTAACAGGGAAACAGAGCAAGCAGGGTGCAGCATACGTGCTGCACTTGTTGCAAACATGGAAAACAGACAGCCTAGCATCAGCAGCTCAGAAATCACTGATAGAAGCAGAGAAATGCTGCAGGAGCATATTGGCTGGCTAGAAGAGGTGAAACAGCACATATGCTGCACAGAGAGCAAAGCGCTGAAAAGAAGCACACAGAAGCGAGCACCGTGCGTGCTGTTCTCGCAGCCAGCAACTTGTTCCACTTTCCAGCTTCTAACAGGGAAACAGAGCAAGCAGGGTGCTGCATACGTGCTGCACTTGTTGCAAACATGGAAAACAGACAGCCTAGCATCAGCAGCTCAGAAATCACTGATAGAAGCAGAGAAATGCTGCAGGAGCATATTGGCTGGCTAGAAGAGGTGAAACAACACATATGCTGCACAGAGAGCAAACCGCTGAAAAGAAGCACACAGAAGCGAGCACTATGCGTGCTGTTCTCGCAGAGAGAAACTTGTTCCACCTTACAGCTTCTAACAGGGAAACAGAGCAAGCAGGGTGTAGCATACGTGCTGCACTTGTTGCAAAGATGGAAAACAGACAGCCTAGCATCAGCAGCTCAGAAATCACTGATAGAAGCAGAGAAATGCTGCAGGAGCATATTGGCTGGCTAGAAGAGGTGAAACAGCACATATGCTGCACAGAGAGCAAAGCGCTGAAAAGAAGCACACAGAAGCGAGCACTATGCGTGCTGTTCTCGCAGAGAGAAACTTGTTCCACTTTCCAGCTTCTAACAGGGAAACAGAGCAAGCAGGGTGCAGCATACGTGCTGCACTTGTTGCAAACATGGAAAACAGACAGCCTAGCATCAGCAGCTCAGAAATCACTGATAGAAGCAGAGAAATGCTGCAGGAGCATATTGGCTGGCTAGAAGAGGTGAAACAGCACATATGCTGCACAGAGAGCAAAGCGCTGAAAAGAAGCACACAGAAGCGAGCACCGTGCGTGCTGTTCTCGCAGCCAGCAACTTGTTCCACTTTCCAGCTTCTAACAGGGAAACAGAGCAAGCAGGGTGCTGCATACGTGCTGCACTTGTTGCAAACATGGAAAACAGACAGCCTAGCATCAGCAGCTCAGAAATCACTGATAGAAGCAGAGAAATGCTGCAGGAGCATATTGGCTGGCTAGAAGAGGTGAAACAGCACATATGCTGCACAGAGAGCAAAGCGCTGAAAAGAAGCACACAGAAGCGAGCACTATGCGTGCTGTTCTCGCAGAGAGAAACTTGTTCCACCTTACAGCTTCTAACAGGGAAACAGAGCAAGCAGGGTGTAGCATACGTGCTGCACTTGTTGCAAACATGGAAAACAGACAGCCTAGCATCAGCAGCTCAGAAATCACTGATAGAAGCAGAGAAATGCTGCAGGAGCATATTGGCTGGCTAGAAGAGGTGAAACAGCACATATGCTGCACAGAGAGCAAACCGCTGAAAAGAAGCACACAGAAGCGAGCACTATGCGTGCTGTTCTCGCAGAGAGAAACTTGTTCCACTTTCCAGCTTCTAACAGGGAAACAGAGCAAGCAGGGTGCAGCATACGTGCTGCACTTGTTGCAAACATGGAAAACAGACAGCCTAGCATCAGCAGCTCAGAAATCACTGATAGAAGCAGAGAAATGCTGCAGGAGCATATTGGCTGGCTAGAAGAGGTGAAACAGCACATATGCTGCACAGAGAGCAAACCGCTGAAAAGAAGCACACAGAAGCGAGCACTATGCGTGCTGTTCTCGCAGAGAGAAACTTGTTCCACTTTCCAGCTTCTAACAGGGAAACAGAGCAAGCAGGGTGCAGCATACGTGCTGCACTTGTTGCAAACATGGAAAACAGACAGCCTAGCATCAGCAGCTCAGAAATCACTGATAGAAGCAGAGAAATGCTGCAGGAGCATATTGGCTGGCTAGAAGAGGTGAAACAGCACATATGCTGCACAGAGAGCAAACCGCTGAAAAGAAGCACACAGAAGCGAGCACTATGCGTGCTGTTCTCGCAGAGAGAAACTTGTTCCACTTTCCAGCTTCTAACAGGGAAACAGAGCAAGCAGGGTGCAGCATACGTGCTGCACTTGTTGCAAACATGGAAAACAGACAGCCTAGCATCAGCAGCTCAGAAATCACTGATAGAAGCAGAGAAATGCTGCAGGAGCATATTGGCTGGCTAGAAGAGGTGAAACAGCACATATGCTGCACAGAGAGCAAAGCGCTGAAAAGAAGCACACAGAAGCGAGCACCGTGCGTGCTGTTCTCGCAGCCAGCAACTTGTTCCACTTTCCAGCTTCTAACAGGGAAACAGAGCAAGCAGGGTGCAGCATACGTGCTGCACTTGTTGCAAACATGGAAAACAGACAGCCTAGCATCAGCAGCTCAGAAATCACTGATAGAAGCAGAGAAATGCTGCAGGAGCATATTGGCTGGCTAGAAGAGGTGAAACAGCACATATGCTGCACAGAGAGCAAACCGCTGAAAAGAAGCACACAGAAGCGAGCACTATGCGTGCTGTTCTCGCAGAGAGAAACTTGTTCCACTTTCCAGCTTCTAACAGGGAAACAGAGCAAGCAGGGTGCAGCATACGTGCTGCACTTGTTGCAAACATGGAAAACAGACAGCCTAGCATCAGCAGCTCAGAAATCACTGATAGAAGCAGAGAAATGCTGCAGGAGCATATTGGCTGGCTAGAAGAGGTGAAACAGCACATATGCTGCACAGAGAGCAAAGCGCTGAAAAGAAGCACACAGAAGCGAGCACTATGCGTGCTGTTCTCGCAGAGAGAAACTTGTTCCACTTTCCAGCTTCTAACAGGGAAACAGAGCAAGCAGGGTGCAGCATACGTGCTGCACTTGTTGCAAACATGGAAAACAGACAGCCTAGCATCAGCAGCTCAGAAATCACTGATAGAAGCAGAGAAATGCTGCAGGAGCATATTGGCTGGCTAGAAGAGGTGAAACAGCACATATGCTGCACAGAGAGCAAAGCGCTGAAAAGAAGCACACAGAAGCGAGCACCGTGCGTGCTGTTCTCGCAGCCAGCAACTTGTTCCACTTTCCAGCTTCTAACAGGGAAACAGAGCAAGCAGGGTGCTGCATACGTGCTGCACTTGTTGCAAACATGGAAAACAGACAGCCTAGCATCAGCAGCTCAGAAATCACTGATAGAAGCAGAGAAATGCTGCAGGAGCATATTGGCTGGCTAGAAGAGGTGAAACAGCACATATGCTGCACAGAGAGCAAAGCGCTGAAAAGAAGCACACAGAAGCGAGCACTATGCGTGCTGTTCTCGCAGCCAGCAACTTGTTCCACTTTCCAGCTTCTAACAGGGAAACAGAGCAAGCAGGGTGCTGCATACGTGCTGCACTTGTTGCAAACATGGAAAACAGACAGCCTAGCATCAGCAGCTCAGAAATCACTGATAGAAGCAGAGAAATGCTGCAGGAGCATATTGGCTGGCTAGAAGAGGTGAAACAGCACATATGCTGCACAGAGAGCAAAGCGCTGAAAAGAAGCACACAGAAGCAAGGACTATGCGTGCTGTTCTCGCAGAGAGAAACTTGTTCCACCTTACAGCTTCTAACAGGGAAACAGAGCAAGCAGGGTGTAGCATACGTGCTGCACTTGTTGCAAACATGGAAAAGAGACAGCCTAGCATCAGCAGCTCAGAAATCACTGATAGAAGCAGAGAAATGCTGCAGGAGCATATTGGCTGGCTAGAAGAGGTGAAACAGCACATATGCTGCACAGAGAGCAAACCGCTGAAAAGAAGCACACAGAAGCGAGCACTATGCGTGCTGTTCTCGCAGAGAGAAACTTGTTCCACTTTCCAGCTTCTAACAGGGAAACAGAGCAAGCAGGGTGCTGCATACGTGCTGCACTTGTTGCAAACATGGAAAACAGACAGCCTAGCATCAGCAGCTCAGAAATCACTGATAGAAGCAGAGAAATGCTGCAGGAGCATATTGGCTGGCTAGAAGAGGTGAAACAGCACATATGCTGCACAGAGAGCAAACCGCTGAAAAGAAGCACACAGAAGCGAGCACTATGCGTGCTGTTCTCGCAGAGAGAAACTTGTTCCACTTTCCAGCTTCTAACAGGGAAACAGAGCAAGCAGGGTGCAGCATACGTGCTGCACTTGTTGCAAACATGGAAAACAGACAGCCTAGCATCAGCAGCTCAGAAATCACTGATAGAAGCAGAGAAATGCTGCAGGAGCATATTGGCTGGCTAGAAGAGGTGAAACAGCACATATGCTGCACAGAGAGCAAAGCGCTGAAAAGAAGCACACAGAAGCGAGCACTATGCGTGCTGTTCTCGCAGAGAGAAACTTGTTCCACTTTCCAGCTTCTAACAGGGAAACAGAGCAAGCAGGGTGCAGCATACGTGCTGCACTTGTTGCAAACATGGAAAACAGACAGCCTAGCATCAGCAGCTCAGAAATCACTGATAGAAGCAGAGAAATGCTGCAGGAGCATATTGGCTGGCTAGAAGAGGTGAAACAGCACATATGCTGCACAGAGAGCAAAGCGCTGAAAAGAAGCACACAGAAGCGAGCACCGTGCGTGCTGTTCTCGCAGCCAGCAACTTGTTCCACTTTCCAGCTTCTAACAGGGAAACAGAGCAAGCACGGTGCAGCATACGTGCTGCACTTGTTGCAAACATGGAAAACAGACAGCCTAGCATCAGCAGCTCAGAAATCACTGATAGAAGCAGAGAAATGCTGCAGGAGCATATTGGCTGGCTAGAAGAGGTGAAACAGCACATATGCTGCACAGAGAGCAAAGCGCTGAAAAGAAGCACACAGAAGCGAGCACTATGCGTGCTGTTCTCGCAGAGAGAAACTTGTTCCACCTTACAGCTTCTAACAGGGAAACAGAGCAAGCAGGGTGCAGCATACGTGCTGCACTTGTTGCAAACATGGAAAACAGACAGCCTAGCATCAGCAGCTCAGAAATCACTGATAGAAGCAGAGAAATGCTGCAGGAGCATATTGGCTGGCTAGAAGAGGTGAAACAGCACATATGCTGCACAGAGAGCAAAGCGCTGAAAAGAAGCACACAGAAGCGAGCACCGTGCGTGCTGTTCTCGCAGCCAGCAACTTGTTCCACTTTCCAGCTTCTAACAGGGAAACAGAGCAAGCACGGTGCAGCATACGTGCTGCACTTGTTGCAAACATGGAAAACAGACAGCCTAGCATCAGCAGCTCAGAAATCACTGATAGAAGCAGAGAAATGCTGCAGGAGCATATTGGCTGGCTAGAAGAGGTGAAACAGCACATATGCTGCACAGAGAGCAAAGCGCTGAAAAGAAGCACACAGAAGCGAGCACTATGCGTGCTGTTCTCGCAGAGAGAAACTTGTTCCACCTTACAGCTTCTAACAGGGAAACAGAGCAAGCAGGGTGCAGCATACGTGCTGCACTTGTTGCAAACATGGAAAACAGACAGCCTAGCATCAGCAGCTCAGAAATCACTGATAGAAGCAGAGAAATGCTGCAGGAGCATATTGGCTGGCTAGAAGAGGTGAAACAGCACATATGCTGCACAGAGAGCAAAGCGCTGAAAAGAAGCACACAGAAGCGAGCACCGTGCGTGCTGTTCTCGCAGCCAGCAACTTGTTCCACTTTCCAGCTTCTAACAGGGAAACAGAGCAAGCAGGGTGCTGCATACGTGCTGCACTTGTTGCAAACATGGAAAACAGACAGCCTAGCATCAGCAGCTCAGAAATCACTGATAGAAGCAGAGAAATGCTGCAGGAGCATATTGGCTGGCTAGAAGAGGTGAAACAGCACATATGCTGCACAGAGAGCAAAGCGCTGAAAAGAAGCACACAGAAGCGAGCACTATGCGTGCTGTTCTCGCATAGAGAAACTTGTTCCACCTTCCAGCTTCTAACAGGGAAACAGAGCAAGCAGGGTGCAGCATACGTGCTGCACTTGTTGCAAACATGGAAAACAGACAGCCTAGCATCAGCAGCTCAGAAATCACTGATAGAAGCAGAGAAATGCTGCAGGAGCATATTGGCTGGCTAGAAGAGGTGAAACAGCACATATGCTGCACAGAGAGCAAAGCGCTGAAAAGAAGCACACAGAAGCGAGCACTATGCGTGCTGTTCTCGCAGCCAGCAACTTGTTCCACTTTCCAGCTTCTAACAGGGAAACAGAGCAAGCAGGGTGCTGCATACGTGCTGCACTTGTTGCAAACATGGAAAACAGACAGCCTAGCATCAGCAGCTCAGAAATCACTGATAGAAGCAGAGAAATGCTGCAGGAGCATATTGGCTGGCTAGAAGAGGTGAAACAGCACATATGCTGCACAGAGAGCAAACCGCTGAAAAGAAGCACACAGAAGCGAGCACTATGCGTGCTGTTCTCGCAGAGAGAAACTTGTTCCACTTTCCAGCTTCTAACAGGGAAACAGAGCAAGCAGGGTGCTGCATACGTGCTGCACTTGTTGCAAACATGGAAAACAGACAGCCTAGCATCAGCAGCTCAGAAATCACTGATAGAAGCAGAGAAATGCTGCAGGAGCATATTGGCTGGCTAGAAGAGGTGAAACAGCACATATGCTGCACAGAGAGCAAAGCGCTGAAAAGAAGCACACAGAAGCGAGCACTATGCGTGCTGTTCTCGCAGAGAGAAACTTGTTCCACTTTCCAGCTTCTAACAGGGAAACAGAGCAAGCAGGGTGCAGCATACGTGCTGCACTTGTTGCAAACATGGAAAACAGACAGCCTAGCATCAGCAGCTCAGAAATCACTGATAGAAGCAGAGAAATGCTGCAGGAGCATATTGGCTGGCTAGAAGAGGTGAAACAGCACATATGCTGCACAGAGAGCAAAGCGCTGAAAAGAAGCACACAGAAGCGAGCACTATGCGTGCTGTTCTCGCAGAGAGAAACTTGTTCCACTTTCCAGCTTCTAACAGGGAAACAGAGCAAGCAGGGTGCAGCATACGTGCTGCACTTGTTGCAAACATGGAAAACAGACAGCCTAGCATCAGCAGCTCAGAAATCACTGATAGAAGCAGAGAAATGCTGCAGGAGCATATTGGCTGGCTAGAAGAGGTGAAACAGCACATATGCTGCACAGAGAGCAAACCGCTGAAAAGAAGCACACAGAAGCGAGCACCGTGCGTGCTCTTCTCGCAGCCAGCAACTTGTTCCACTTTCCAGCTTCTAACAGGGAAACAGAGCAAGCACGGTGCAGCATACGTGCTGCACTTGTTGCAAACATGGAAAACAGACAGCCTAGCATCAGCAGCTCAGAAATCACTGATAGAAGCAGAGAAATGCTGCAGGAGCATATTGGCTGGCTAGAAGAGGTGAAACAGCACATATGCTGCACAGAGAGCAAAGCGCTGAAAAGAGCACACAGAAGCGAGCACTATGCGTGCTGTTCTCGCAGAGAGAAACTTGTTCCACCTTACAGCTTCTAACAGGGAAACAGAGCAAGCCAGGGTGCAGCATACGTGCTGCACTTGTTGCAAACATGGAAAACAGACAGCCTAGCATCAGCAGCTCAGAAATCACTGATAGAAGCAGAGAAATGCTGCAGGAGCATATTGGCTGTCTAGAAGAGGTGAAACAGCACATATGCGGCACAGAGAGCAAACCGCTGAAAAGAAGCACACAGAAGCGAGCACTACGGGTGCTGTTCTCGCAGAGAGAGACTTGTTCCACCTTACAGCTTCTAACAGGGAAACAGAGCAAGCAGGGTGCTGCATACGTGCTGCACTTGTTGCAAACATGGAAAACAGACAGCTAGCATCAGCAGCTCAGAAATCACTGATAGAAGCAGAGAAATGCTGCAGGAGCATATTGGCTGGCTAGAAGAGGTGAAACAGCACATATGCTGCACAGAGAGCAAAGCGCTGAAAAGAAGCACACAGAAGCGAGCACTATGCGTGCTGTTCTCGCATAGAGAAACTTGTTCCACCTTCCAGCTTCTAACAGGGAAACAGAGCAAGCAGGGTGCAGCATACGTGCTGCACTTGTTGCAAACATGGGAAAACAGACAGCCTAGCATCAGCAGCTCAGAAACCACTGATAGAAGCAGAGAAATGCTGCAGGAGCATATTGGCTGGCTAGAAGAGGTGAAACAGCACATATGCTGAACAGAGAGCAAACCGCTGAAAAGAAGCACACAGAAGGCGAGCACTATGGGTGCTGTTCTCGCAGAGAGAAACTTGTTCCACCTTACAGCTTCTAACAGGGAAACAGAGCAAGCAGGGTGCAGCATACGTGCTGCACTGTTGCAAACATGGAAAACAGACAGCCTAGCATCAGCAGCTCAGAAATCACTGATAGAAGCAGAGGAAATGCTGCAGGAGCATTATTGGCTGGCTAGAAGAGGTGAAACAGCACATATGCTGCACAGAGAGCAAACCGCTGAAAAGAAGCACACAGAAGCGAGCACCGTGCGTGCTGTTCTCGCAGCCAGCAACTTGTTCCACTTTCCAGCTTCTAACAGGGAAACAGAGCAAGCAGGGTGCAGCATACCTGCTGCACTTGTTGCAAACATGGAAAACAGACAGCCTAGCATCAGCAGCTCAGAAATCACTGATAGAAGCAGAGAAATGCTGCAGGAGCATATTGGCTGGCTAGAAGAGGTGAAACAGCACATATGCTGCACAGAGAGCAAAGCGCTGAAAAGAAGCACACAGAAGCGAGCACCGTGCGTGCTGTTCTCGCAGCCAGCAACTTGTTCCACTTTCCAGCTTCTAACAGGGAAACAGAGCAAGCAGGGTGCTGCATACGTGCTGCACTTGTTGCAAACATGGAAAACAGACAGCCTAGCATCAGCAGCTCAGAAACCACTGATAGAAGCAGAGAAATGCTGCAGGAGCATATTGCTGGCTAGAAGAGGTGAAACAGCACATATGCTGCACAGAGAGCAAAGCGCTGAAAAGAAGCACACAGAAGCGAGCACCGTGCGTGCTGTTCTCGCAGCCAGCAACTTGTTCCACTTTCCAGCTTCTAACAGGGAAACAGAGCAAGCAGGGTGCTGCATACGTGCTGCACTTGTTGCAAACATGGAAAACAGACAGCCTAGCATCAGCAGCTCAGAAATCACTGATAGAAGCAGAGAAATGCTGCAGGAGCATATTGGCTGGCTAGAAGAGGTGAAACAGCACATATGCTGCACAGAGAGCAAACCGCTGAAAAGAAGCACACAGAAGCGAGCACCGTGCGTGCTGTTCTCGCAGCCAGCAACTTGTTCCACTTTCCAGCTTCTAACAGGGAAACAGAGCAAGCAGGGTGCTGCATACGTGCTGCACTTGTTGCAAACATGGAAAACAGACAGCCTAGCATCAGCAGCTCAGAAATCACTGATAGAAGCAGAGAAACGCTGCAGGAGCATATTGGCTGGCTAGAAGAGGTGAAACAGCACATATGCTGCACAGAGAGCAAAGCGCTGAAAAGAAGCACACAGAAGCGAGCACCGTGCGTGCTGTTCTCGCAGCCAGCAACTTGTTCCACTTCCAGCTTCTAACAGGGAAACAGAGCAAGCAGGGTGCTGCATACGTGCTGCACTTGTTGCAAACATGGAAAACAGACAGCCTAGCATCAGCAGCTCAGAAATCACTGATAGAAGCAGAGAAATGCTGCAGGAGCATATTGGCTGGCTAGAAGAGGTGAAACAGCACATATGCTGCACAGAGAGCAAAGCGCTGAAAAGAAGCACACAGAAGCGAGCACCGTGCGTGCTGTTCTCGCAGCCAGCAACTTGTTCCACTTTCCAGCTTCTAACAGGGAAACAGAGCAAGCAGGGTGCAGCATACGTGCTGCACTTGTTGCAAACATGGAAAACAGACAGCCTAGCATCAGCAGCTCAGAAACCACTGATAGAAGCAGAGAAATGCTGCAGGAGCATATTGGCTGGCTAGAAGAGGTGAAACAGCACATATGCTGCACAGAGAGCAAACCGCTGAAAAGAAGCACACAGAAGCGAGCACCGTGCGTGCTGTTCTCGCAGCCAGCAACTTGTTCCACTTTCCAGCTTCTAACAGGGAAACAGAGCAAGCAGGGTGCTGCATATGTGCTGCACTTGTTGCAAACATGGAAAACAGACAGCCTAGCATCAGCAGCTCAGAAATCACTGATAGAAGCAGAGAAATGCTGCAGGAGCATATTGGCTGGCTAGAAGAGGTGAAACAGCACATATGCTGCACAGAGAGCAAAGCGCTGAAAAGAAGCACACAGAAGCGAGCACCGTGCGTGCTGTTCTCGCAGCCAGCAACTTGTTCCACTTTCCAGCTTCTAACAGGGAAACAGAGCAAGCAGGGTGCTGCATACGTGCTGCACTTGTTGCAAACATGGAAAACAGACAGCCTAGCATCAGCAGCTCAGAAATCACTGATAGAAGCAGAGAAATGCTGCAGGAGCATATTGGCTGGCTAGAAGAGGTGAAACAGCACATATGCTGCACAGAGAGCAAAGCGCTGAAAAGAAGCACACAGAAGCGAGCACCGTGCGTGCTGTTCTCGCAGAGAGAAACTTGTTCCACTTTCCAGCTTCTAACAGGGAAACAGAGCAAGCAGGGTGCTGCATACGTGCTGCACTTGTTGCAAACATGGAAAACAGACAGCCTAGCATCAGCAGCTCAGAAATCACTGATAGAAGCAGAGAAATGCTGCAGGAGCATATTGGCTGGCTAGAAGAGGTGAAACAGCACATATGCTGCACAGAGAGCAAAGCGCTGAAAAGAAGCACACAGAAGCGAGCACTATGCGTGCTGTTCTCGCAGAGAGAAACTTGTTCCACTTTCCAGCTTCTAACAGGGAAACAGAGCAAGCAGGGTGCAGCATACGTGCTGCACTTGTTGCAAACATGGAAAACAGACAGCCTAGCATCAGCAGCTCAGAAATCACTGATAGAAGCAGAGAAATGCTGCAGGAGCATATTGGCTGGCTAGAAGAGGTGAAACAGCACATATGCTGCACAGAGAGCAAAGCGCTGAAAAGAAGCACACAGAAGCGAGCACCGTGCGTGCTGTTCTCGCAGCCAGCAACTTGTTCCACTTTCCAGCTTCTAACAGGGAAACAGAGCAAGCAGGGTGCAGCATACGTGCTGCACTTGTTGCAAACATGGAAAACAGACAGCCTAGCATCAGCAGCTCAGAAATCACTGATAGAAGCAGAGAAATGCTGCAGGAGCATATTGGCTGGCTAGAAGAGGTGAAACAGCACATATGCTGCACAGAGAGCAAAGCGCTGAAAAGAAGCACACAGAAGCGAGCACCGTGCGTGCTGTTCTCGCAGCCAGCAACTTGTTCCACTTTCCAGCTTCTAACAGGGAAACAGAGCAAGCAGGGTGCTGCATACGTGCTGCACTTGTTGCAAACATGGAAAACAGACAGCCTAGCATCAGCAGCTCAGAAATCACTGATAGAAGCAGAGAAATGCTGCAGGAGCATATTGGCTGGCTAGAAGAGGTGAAACAGCACATATGCTGCACAGAGAGCAAAGCGCTGAAAAGAAGCACACAGAAGCGAGCACCGTGCGTGCTGTTCTCGCAGCCAGCAACTTGTTCCACTTTCCAGCTTCTAACAGGGAAACAGAGCAAGCAGGGTGCTGCATACGTGCTGCACTTGTTGCAAACATGGAAAACAGACAGCCTAGCATCAGCAGCTCAGAAATCACTGATAGAAGCAGAGAAATGCTGCAGGAGCATATTGGCTGGCTAGAAGAGGTGAAACAGCACATATGCTGCACAGAGAGCAAACCGCTGAAAAGAAGCACACAGAAGCGAGCACCGTGCGTGCTGTTCTCGCAGCCAGCAACTTGTTCCACTTTCCAGCTTCTAACAGGGAAACAGAGCAAGCAGGGTGCTGCATACGTGCTGCACTTGTTGCAAACATGGAAAACAGACAGCCTAGCATCAGCAGCTCAGAAATCACTGATAGAAGCAGAGAAATGCTGCAGGAGCATATTGGCTGGCTAGAAGAGGTGAAACAGCACATATGCTGCACAGAGAGCAAACCGCTGAAAAGAAGCACACAGAAGCGGGCACCGTGCGTGCTGTTCTCGCAGCCAGCAACTTGTTCCACTTTCCAGCTTCTAACAGGGAAACAGAGCAAGCAGGGTGCTGCATACGTGCTGCACTTGTTGCAAACATGGAAAACAGACAGCCTAGCATCAGCAGCTCAGAAATCACTGATAGAAGCAGAGAAATGCTGCAGGAGCATATTGGCTGCCTAGAAGAGGTGAAACAGCACATATGCTGCACAGAGAGCAAAGCGCTGAAAAGAAGCACACAGAAGCGAGCACCGTGCGTGCTGTTCTCGCAGCCAGCAACTTGTTCCACTTTCCAGCTTCTAGCAGGGAAACAGAGCAAGCAGGGTGCAGCATACGTGCTGCACTTGTTGCAAACATGGAAAACAGACAGCCTAGCATCAGCAGCTCAGAAATCACTGATAGAAGCAGAGAAATGCTGCAGGAGCATATTGGCTGGCTAGAAGAGGTGAAACAGCACATATGCTGCACAGAGAGCAAAGCGCTGAAAAGAAGCACACAGAAGCGAGCACCGTGCGTGCTGTTCTCGCAGCCAGCAACTTGTTCCACTTTCCAGCTTCTAACAGGGAAACAGAGCAAGCAGGGTGCTGCATACGTGCTGCACTTGTTGCAAACATGGAAAACAGACAGCCTAGCATCAGCAGCTCAGAAACCACTGATAGAAGCAGAGAAATGCTGCAGGAGCATATTGGCTGGCTAGAAGAGGTGAAACCGCACATATGCTGCACAGAGAGCAAAGCGCTGAAAAGAAGCACACAGAAGCGAGCACCGTGCGTGCTGTTCTCGCAGCCAGCAACTTGTTCCACTTTCCAGCTTCTAACAGGGAAACAGAGCAAGTAGGGTGCTGCATACGTGCTGCACTTGTTGCAAACATGGAAAACAGACAGCCTTGCATCAGCAGCTCAGAAATCACTGATAGAAGCAGAGAAATGCTGCAGGAGCATATTGGCTGGCTAGAAGAGGTGAAACAGCACATATGCTGCACAGAGAGCAAAGCGCTGAAAAGAAGCACACAGAAGCGAGCACCGTGCGTGCTCTTCTCGCAGCCAGCAACTTGTTCCACTTTCCAGCTTCTAACAGGGAAACAGAGCAAGCAGGGTGCTGCATACGTGCTGCACTTGTTGCAAACATGGAAAACAGACAGCCTAGCATCAGCAGCTCAGAAATCACTGATAGAAGCAGAGAAATGCTGCAGGAGCATATTGGCTGGCTAGAAGAGGTGAAACAGCACATATGCTGCACAGAGAGCAAACCGCTGAAAAGAAGCACACAGAAGCGAGCACCGTGCGTGCTGTTCTCGCAGCCAGCAACTTGTTCCACTTTCCAGCTTCTAACAGGGAAACAGAGCAAGCAGGGTGCTGCATACGTGCTGCACTTGTTGCAAACATGGAAAACAGACAGCCTAGCATCAGCAGCTCAGAAATCACTGATAGAAGCAGAGAAATGCTGCAGGAGCATATTGGCTGGCTAGAAGAGGTGAAACCGCACATATGCTGCACAGAGAGCAAAGCGCTGAAAAGAAGCACACAGAAGCGAGCACCGTGCGTGCTCTTCTCGCAGCCAGCAACTTGTTCCACTTTCCAGCTTCTAACAGGGAAACAGAGCAAGCAGGGTGCTGCATACGTGCTGCACTTGTTGCAAACATGGAAAACAGACAGCCTAGCATCAGCAGCTCAGAAATCACTGATAGAAGCAGAGAAATGCTGCAGGAGCATATTGGCTGGCTAGAAGAGGTGAAACAGCACATATGCTGCACAGAGAGCAAAACCGCTGAAAAGAAGCACACAGAAGCGAGCACGTGCGTGCTGTTCTCGCAGCCAGCAACTTGTTCCACTTTCCAGCTTCTAACAGGGAAACAGAGCAAGCAGGGTGCTGCATACGTGCTGCACTTGTTGCAAACATGGAAAACAGACAGCCTAGCATCAGCAGCTCAGAAATCACTGATAGAAGCAGAGAAATGCTGCAGGAGCATATTGGCTGGCTAGAAGAGGTGAAACAGCACATATGCTGCACAGAGAGCAAACCGCTGAAAAGAAGCACACAGAAGCGAGCACTATGCGTGCTGTTCTCGCAGAGAGAAACTTGTTCCACTTTCCAGCTTCTAACAGGGAAACAGAGCAGCAGGGTGCAGCATACGTGCTGCACTTGTTGCAAACATGGAAAACAGACAGCCTAGCATCAGCAGCTCAGAAATCACTGATAGAAGCAGAGAAATGCTGCAGGAGCATATTGGCTGGCTAGAAGAGGTGAAACAGCACATATGCTGCACAGAGAGCAAAGCGCTGAAAAGAAGCACACAGAAGCGAGCACCGTGCGTGCTGTTCTCGCAGCCAGCAACTTGTTCCACTTTCCAGCTTCTAACAGGGAAACAGAGCAAGCAGGGTGCTGCATACGTGCTGCACTTGTTGCAAACATGGAAAACAGACAGCCTAGCATCAGCAGCTCAGAAATCACTGATAGAAGCAGAGAAATGCTGCAGGAGCATATTGGCTGGCTAGAAGAGGTGAAACAGCACATATGCTGCACAGAGAGCAAAGCGCTGAAAAGAAGCACACAGAAGCGAGCACCGTGCGTGCTGTTCTCGCAGCCAGCAACTTGTTCCACTTTCCAGCTTCTAACAGGGAAACAGAGCAAGCAGGGTGCAGCATACGTGCTGCACTTGTTGCAAACATGGAAAACAGACAGCCTAGCATCAGCAGCTCAGAAATCACTGATAGAAGCAGAGAAATGCTGCAGGAGCATATTGGCTGGCTAGAAGAGGTGAAACAGCACATATGCTGCACAGAGAGCAAAGCGCTGAAAAGAAGCACACAGAAGCGAGCACTATGCGTGCTGTTCTCGCAGCGAGCAACTTGTTCCACTTTCCAGCTTCTAACAGGGAAACAGAGCAAGCAGGGTGCTGCATACGTGCTGCACTTGTTGCAAACATGGAAAACAGACAGCCTAGCATCAGCAGCTCAGAAATCACTGATAGAAGCAGAGAAATGCTGCAGGAGCATATTGGCTGGCTAGAAGAGGTGAAACAGCACATATGCTGCACAGAGAGCAAACCGCTGAAAAGAAGCACACAGAAGCAAGGACTATGCGTGCTGTTCTCGCAGAGAGAAGCTTGTTCCACCTTACAGCTTCTAACAGGGAAACAGAGCAAGCAGGGTGTAGCATACGTGCTGCACTTGTTGCAAACATGGAAAAGAGACAGCCTAGCATCAGCAGCTCAGAAATCACTGATAGAAGCAGAGAAATGCTGCAGGAGCATATTGGCTGGCTAGAAGAGGTGAAACAGCACATATGCTGCACAGAGAGCAAACCGCTGAAAAGAAGCACACAGAAGCGAGCACTATGCGTGCTGTTCTCGCAGAGAGAAACTTGTTCCACTTTCCAGCTTCTAACAGGGAAACAGAGCAAGCAGGGTGCAGCATACGTGCTGCACTTGTTGCAAACATGGAAAACAGACAGCCTAGCATCAGCAGCTCAGAAATCACTGATAGAAGCAGAGAAATGCTGCAGGAGCATATTGGCTGGCTAGAAGAGGTGAAACAGCACATATGCTGCACAGAGAGCAAAGCGCTGAAAAGAAGCACACAGAAGCGAGCACTATGCGTGCTGTTCTCGCAGAGAGAAACTTGTTCCACTTTCCAGCTTCTAACAGGGAAACAGAGCAAGCAGGGTGCAGCATACGTGCTGCACTTGTTGCAAACATGGAAAACAGACAGCCTAGCATCAGCAGCTCAGAAATCACTGATAGAAGCAGAGAAATGCTGCAGGAGCATATTGGCTGGCTAGAAGAGGTGAAACAGCACATATGCTGCACAGAGAGCAAACCGCTGAAAAGAAGCACACAGAAGCGAGCACCGTGCGTGCTGTTCTCGCAGCCAGCAACTTGTTCCACTTTCCAGCTTCTAACAGGGAAACAGAGCAAGCAGGGTGCAGCATACGTGCTGCACTTGTTGCAAACATGGAAAACAGACAGCCTAGCATCAGCAGCTCAGAAATCACTGATAGAAGCAGAGAAATGCTGCAGGAGCATATTGGCTGGCTAGAAGAGGTGAAACAGCACATATGCTGCACAGAGAGCAAAGCGCTGAAAAGAAGCACACAGAAGCGAGCACTATGCGTGCTGTTCTCGCAGAGAGAAACTTGTTCCACCTTACAGCTTCTAACAGGGAAACAGAGCAAGCAGGGTGCAGCATACGTGCTACACTTGTTGCAAACATGGAAAACAGACAGCCTAGCATCAGCAGCTCAGAAATCACTGATAGAAGCAGAGAAATGCTGCAGGAGCATATTGGCTGTCTAGAAGAGGTGAAACAGCACATATGCGGCACAGAGAGCAAACCGCTGAAAAGAAGCACACAGAAGCGAGCACTACGGGTGCTGTTCTCGCAGAGAGAAACTTGTTCCACCTTACAGCTTCTAACAGGGAAACAGAGCAAGCAGGGTGCTGCATACGTGCTGCACTTGTTGCAAACATGGAAAACAGACAGCCTAGCATCAGCAGCTCAGAAATCACTGATAGAAGCAGAGAAATGCTGCAGGAGCATATTGGCTGGCTAGAAGAGGTGAAACAGCACATATGCTGCACAGAGAGCAAAGCGCTGAAAAGAAGCACACAGAAGCGAGCACTATGCGTGCTGTTCTCGCAGAGAGAAACTTGTTCCACCTTACAGCTTCTAACAGGGAAACAGAGCAAGCAGGGTGCAGCATACGTGCTGCACTTGTTGCAAACATGGAAAACAGACAGCCTAGCATCAGCAGCTCAGAAACCACTGATAGAAGCAGAGAAATGCTGCAGGAGCATATTGGCTGGCTAGAAGAGGTGAAACAGCACATATGCTGCACAGAGAGCAAACCGCTGAAAAGAAGCACACAGAAGCGAGCACTATGCGTGCTGTTCTCGCAGAGAGAAACTTGTTCCACTTTCCAGCTTCTAACAGGGAAACAGAGCAAGCAGGGTGCAGCATACGTGCTGCACTTGTTGCAAACATGGAAAACAGACAGCCTAGCATCAGCAGCTCAGAAATCACTGATAGAAGCAGAGAAATGCTGCAGGAGCATATTGGCTGGCTAGAAGAGGTGAAACAGCACATATGCTGCACAGAGAGCAAAGCGCTGAAAAGAAGCACACAGAAGCGAGCACTATGCGTGCTGTTCTCGCAGAGAGAAACTTGTTCCACTTTCCAGCTTCTAACAGGGAAACAGAGCAAGCAGGGTGCTGCATACGTACTGCACTTGTTGCAAACATGGAAAACAGACAGCCTAGCATCAGCAGCTCAGAAATCACTGATAGAAGCAGAGAAATGCTGCAGGAGCATATTGGCTGGCTAGAAGAGGTGAAACCGCACATATGCTGCACAGAGAGCAAAGCGCTGAAAAGAAGCACACAGAAGCGAGCACCGTGCGTGCTGTTCTCGCAGCCAGCAACTTGTTCCACTTTCCAGCTTCTAACAGGGAAACAGAGCAAGCAGGGTGCTGCATACGTGCTGCACTTGTTGCAAACATGGAAAACAGACAGCCTAGCATCAGCAGCTCAGAAATCACTGATAGAAGCAGAGAAATGCTGCAGGAGCATATTGGCTGGCTAGAAGAGGTGAAACAGCACATATGCTGCACAGAGAGCAAAGCGCTGAAAAGAAGCACACAGAAGCGAGCACCGTGCGTGCTGTTCTCGCAGCCAGCAACTTGTTCCACTTTCCAGCTTCTAACAGGGAAACAGAGCAAGCAGGGTGCAGCATACGTGCTGCACTTGTTGCAAACATGGAAAACAGACAGCCTAGCATCAGCAGCTCAGAAATCACTGATAGAAGCAGAGAAATGCTGCAGGAGCATATTGGCTGGCTAGAAGAGGTGAAACAGCACATATGCTGCACAGAGAGCAAAGCGCTGAAAAGAAGCACACAGAAGCGAGCACTATGCGTGCTGTTCTCGCAGAGAGAAACTTGTTCCACTTTCCAGCTTCTAACAGGGAAACAGAGCAAGCAGGGTGCTGCATACGTGCTGCACTTGTTGCAAACATGGAAAACAGACAGCCTAGCATCAGCAGCTCAGAAATCACTGATAGAAGCAGAGAAATGCTGCAGGAGCATATTGGCTGGCTAGAAGAGGTGAAACAGCACATATGCTGCACAGAGAGCAAACCGCTGAAAAGAAGCACACAGAAGCAAGGACTATGCGTGCTGTTCTCGCAGAGAGAAACTTGTTCCACCTTACAGCTTCTAACAGGGAAACAGAGCAAGCAGGGTGTAGCATACGTGCTGCACTTGTTGCAAACATGGAAAAGAGACAGCCTAGCATCAGCAGCTCAGAAATCACTGATAGAAGCAGAGAAATGCTGCAGGAGCATATTGGCTGGCTAGAAGAGGTGAAACAGCACATATGCTGCACAGAGAGCAAACCGCTGAAAAGAAGCACACAGAAGCGAGCACTATGCGTGCTGTTCTCGCAGAGAGAAACTTGTTCCACTTTCCAGCTTCTAACAGGGAAACAGAGCAAGCAGGGTGCAGCATACGTGCTGCACTTGTTGCAAACATGGAAAACAGACAGCCTAGCATCAGCAGCTCAGAAATCACTGATAGAAGCAGAGAAATGCTGCAGGAGCATATTGGCTGGCTAGAAGAGGTGAAACAGCACATATGCTGCACAGAGAGCAAACCGCTGAAAAGAAGCACACAGAAGCGAGCACTATGCGTGCTGTTCTCGCAGAGAGAAACTTGTTCCACTTTCCAGCTTCTAACAGGGAAACAGAGCAAGCAGGGTGCTGCATACGTGCTGCACTTGTTGCAAACATGGAAAACAGACAGCCTAGCATCAGCAGCTCAGAAATCACTGATAGAAGCAGAGAAATGCTGCAGGAGCATATTGGCTGGCTAGAAGAGGTGAAACAGCACATATGCTGCACAGAGAGCAAACCGCTGAAAAGAAGCACACAGAAGCGAGCACTATGCGTGCTGTTCTCGCAGAGAGAAACTTGTTCCACTTTCCAGCTTCTAACAGGGAAACAGAGCAAGCAGGGTGCTGCATACGTGCTGCACTTGTTGCAAACATGGAAAACAGACAGCCTAGCATCAGCAGCTCAGAAATCACTGATAGAAGCAGAGAAATGCTGCAGGAGCATATTGGCTGGCTAGAAGAGGTGAAACAGCACATATGCTGCACAGAGAGCAAAGCGCTGAAAAGAAGCACACAGAAGCGAGCACCGTGCGTGCTGTTCTCGCAGCCAGCAACTTGTTCCACTTTCCAGCTTCTAACAGGGAAACAGAGCAAGCAGGGTGCAGCATACGTGCTGCACTTGTTGCAAACATGGAAAACAGACAGCCTAGCATCAGCAGCTCAGAAATCACTGATAGAAGCAGAGAAATGCTGCAGGAGCATATTGGCTGGCTAGAAGAGGTGAAACAGCACATATGCTGCACAGAGAGCAAAGCGCTGAAAAGAAGCACACAGAAGCGAGCACTATGCGTGCTGTTCTCGCAGAGAGAAACTTGTTCCACTTTCCAGCTTCTAACAGGGAAACAGAGCAAGCAGGGTGCTGCATACGTGCTGCACTTGTTGCAAACATGGAAAACAGACAGCCTAGCATCAGCAGCTCAGAAATCACTGATAGAAGCAGAGAAATGCTGCAGGAGCATATTGGCTGTCTAGAAGAGGTGAAACAGCACATATGCGGCACAGAGAGCAAACCGCTGAAAAGAAGCACACAGAAGCGAGCACTACGGGTGCTGTTCTCGCAGAGAGAGACTTGTTCCACCTTACAGCTTCTAACAGGGAAACAGAGCAAGCAGGGTGCTGCATACGTGCTGCACTTGTTGCAAACATGGAAAACAGACAGCCTAGCATCAGCAGCTCAGAAATCACTGATAGAAGCAGAGAAATGCTGCAGGAGCATATTGGCTGGCTAGAAGAGGTGAAACAGCACATATGCTGCACAGAGAGCAAAGCGATGAAAAGAAGCACACAGAAGCGAGCACTATGCGTGCTGTTCTCGCATAGAGAAACTTGTTCCACCTTCCAGCTTCTAACAGG
>JBBAXF010000152.1:0-81478 GCA_037837765.1 Delichon dasypus | reverse complement strand
GGGGGTTTTGGGGGTCCGGTGGGTTTTTTGGGGTTCAGGGGGGTTGCAGCCAGCCCAAAGCCCCCCCAGTCCCCCCAGCAGAGAGGGGTCCCCCAGGGCTGGGGGGGCCGGGGGGGGCACGGGGACCCCCGCGGGGTCGAACAGGTAAAGGTGAGAAGGTCAAGGAGAACAACGGGAGGGGTGGTGCCCCCCAAAATCCCCCCGGAACCCAAAATTCCCGCCTCCCCCGCACCCTGAGACCCCCCCCCGGACAACCCCAAACTCCCCCTGGGCAGTGTGAGACCTCTCCTGGGCACCCCAAATCGCCCCGGACACCCCAAATTCCACCCTGGGCACCACGAATCCCACCCCAAACACCCCAAATCCCCCCCAAACCCCACCCCAAACCCCCCTCCCCCGGTGGCCCCAGCCCCGGATATCTGCACGCGGCAGAGGGGGGGTCCCGGGGGTCCCGGGGGTCCGGTCCCCGTCCCGGGGGGGGCTGAGGGCGCTGACCGGGAGCAGCTCCAGGTCCCCCCCGAAGCCCGCGGCCGCCAGCGGGGCCGGCACCGGCAGCGGCACCGGCGGCCCCGGGCACGGGCGGAGGCGGCTGCAGGGCGGCCTGGGGAGAACCGACCAGTACAGACCAGTATAGACCAGTACAGACCAGTATAGACCAGTTCGGACCAGTACAGACCAGTACAGACCAGTTCGGACCAGCCCAGCCTAGTGTATCCCAGACCCACCCCCCTGCCCCATCCCAGTTTATCCCAGTTTGTCCCAGTTTGTCCCTGCACTACTCCCCTGCCTCGTCCCAGTTTATCCCTCTCTGTTCTGGCCGGTCCCAGTCCATCCAGTCCATCCAGTTCATCCCAGTCTATCCCAGGACCAGCTCACTGCATCCCAGTCCCTCCCAGCCCTTTCCAGTTCACATCCCAGTGAATCCCAGTCCCCCCCAGTCCCCCCCCAGTCCCATCCCAGTCCGCCTCCCAGTCCCCCCCAGTCCATCCCAGTCCCCCCCAGTCCCCCCCCAGTCCCTCCCAGTCCCTCCCAGTCCCCCCCAGTCCCATCCCAGTCCCCCCAGTCCCCCCCCAGTCCCCCCCAGTCCGTACCCAGTGAAGTGCCGGCTCTGCACCCTCAGCCTCGTTCCCGCCTGTGCCCAGGGGGGCTCCGGGCTGGGGGGACACACACACCCCAATTAGGGGGTCCCCAGGACTGGGGTGACCCCAGTTTGGGTGACCCCGAGGTGGGGGTGCCCCAAATTTGGGGTCTCACCTGAGGGTCCGGGACGTGACGTTGTCACCCAGGCTGACACAGAAATGAAACTCCACCTGGGGGGGCCCGGGGGGGTTACTGGGGAACCCCCTCCCCTTTTTGGGGACCCCCAAACCCCCCCTGGTACCTCGGGGTGCACGAGGCTGGTCCGGTGCAGGAGCCACCACAGGGACCCCCGGGCGGGGGTCAGCGGAGGGGGGTGACAGATCTGGGAGGACACGGGGGGGACCCCAGAATCCCCCACGATCCCTGGGGGGGCGCTGGGGGCACCCCAACACCCCCCCCCATAGAACTGGGCCCAGTTTGGGGGGTCCCACCCCATCCCCCCCGTGTGTTTTGGGGTGTCCCAGCCCCCCCCCAGTGACCCCATTTCCCCTCCCCCCCGTGACCCCATTATTTCCCCCCCACCCCCCAAATCCAGGCCACCCCGACTATTTTTATCCTCCCGCCCAAATTCCCGTTCCCGGGGGGCTCCCGGGGCCCCCCCGACCCCAATTCCCACCCCCAAGGTGACTTTGGGGGGGCTGGGAAAGAGAACAGAGAGCGGGGGGGACCCCAAAATCCCCCCCCAGCCCCCCCCAAACTCACCTGGAAGCTCCTTTGTACCCGAGCCCGGGCCAGGATCCTCCCGCAGCAGGGGGGGAGATTTGGGGGGGGCTCCCCTCAGCTCCTGCACCCCCCGGGGGGCTTGGGGGGGATTTGGGGGGGTTTAGAGTGTTTGGGGAGGATTTGGGGGGCATTTAGGGGACCCCCCCGGTGAGGCTGGGGAGGAGTTTGAGGGGATTCTGGGGGTCCCCAGAGAGGTTTTGGGGGACCTTGGGTGGGGCTCTGAAAGGAGTTGGGGGGGTTTGGGGTGTCCCTGGGTGGGTCAGGGGGGTCCCAGAGAGGTTTGGGGGGG
This sequence comes from Delichon dasypus, assembly GCA_037837765.1. Lineage (NCBI taxonomy): Eukaryota > Metazoa > Chordata > Aves > Passeriformes > Hirundinidae > Delichon > Delichon dasypus. Next base: position 79,326 of record JBBAXF010000152.1, on the reverse strand, counting down.
GTCTCTGGAGGGTTTTGGGGGTCTCTTACCCCCGCCCAGAGCTTCGGGGTTGAGGTCACGGCCAAGGGGTCCTGAGGCCGCCACTGGGAAAAGAGGGGGGGTCAGGGGGGTCTGAGGGGAGCCTGGACCCCCCCAGGACCCCCCAGGACCCCCCACCCACCTGTGAGGGTGCAGGGGGCCCCCCCTGGGTCCCCCCCCCGCCGTCAGGGCCACCAGCAGAGCCCCCCGTCGGGGCTCCCCATTTCTGGGGGTCCCCAGGGCCACCAGGAGCTGCTCCAAGACCTGTGGGGCAGGAAGAGGTGGGGAGACCCCAAAACCCCCCCCAATAAACCCCAAAAATCCCCCGGAGCCCCTTCCCCAAGACCGCCCTCCTTCCCAGCGAGCCTTGATTCACCCCAGAGCCCCCCCTGACTTCTCTGGGGACTCCCGACACCACCTGAGACGCCCCAAACCCCCTCCAAAACTTCCCCGGTGACCCTTGACCCCTCACAGAGAGCCCCCCAACCATCCCCAGTGACCCCTGACCTCTCATAACCGCCCCTCAGAGACCCCCAGAAGCCCCCAACCCACTTTATTGACCCCCGACCCCTCAGAGAGACCCCCCCCAATACCCGCCAAGTCCCACAACCCTCCTTAGTGACGGCTCAGAACCCCCATAACCACCCCCAGGGAGCCCCAAAGCCCCCACAACCCTCTCTAGCGATCCCTGACCCCACAAAATCCCCCCAAACCCCCACAACCCTCCCCCAAAACACCCCTAACCCCCCTCGCCCCCTCACCGCCCTCACGGCCTCCTCCGCCATTTTTGCCCCACTCTCCCTGCAGCGCCCCCCTGGCGGGCGGGAAGGGCGAGCGGCGGGAAGGAGGCGTGTCCGGGGGCGTTGCCATGGTGACTGGCGGGAGGCGTGTCCCGGGGCGTTGCCATGGTGACCCTGGCTGGAGGCGTGTCCCGGGGCGTTGCCGTGGTGACTGGCGGGAGGCGTGTCCCGGGGCGTTGCCGTGGTGACTCTAGAGGGAGGCGTGTCCCGGGGCGTTGCCGTGGTGACTGGCGGGAGGGCGTGTCCCGGGGCGTTGCCATGGTGACGTGTCCCTCAGGCCCCGCCCCCGGGGTGTGATGAGCTGCCGCGGTCTCAGCGCGCGCCGCGGCCGCAGCGCAGGTAAGGGTGTGTGGGGGGGGTCACACCTGAGGGGGGGCTCAGAACGGGGCAGACCCCCCCAAACCCCCCCAAACCCCCCCAAACCCACCCTCAGAACTCCCCCACAGGGGTCCCGCAACCCCCCCGGCCCCGCAGGTCCCCCCGCGCTCCCCCCGGGCACTGCGGCAGCGGCTCCGCATCCCGGGGCACGGCCCCCCCCGCGCTGTCCCGGGGGGGCTTGGGGACCCCTCACCCCCGAATTCGCGTGTTTATGTCCCCGGACCCCCCCACGACCCCCCCGGCGCTGCGGGCGCTGATCCCCGTTAAGAGCATTAGCGGGGGGGAGTGGGGGGGGGAGCGGGGGGCTCTGGGGGGGCTCTGGGGAGCCGGGGGGGGGGCTTGGAGGAGTTTTGGGGGTCCCGGGGAGGATTTGGGAGGGCTCGGGGTGACCCTGAGAGTTTTTGGGGAGGGGTCTAAGGAGGAGTTAGAAGAGTTTTGGGGAGTCCCGGGGAGGATTTGAAGGGTCCGGTGGGGGTTTAGGGGGTCCCGGGAAGGATTTTGGGGGGGTCTCGATTTAATATGGGGGGGGTCTCTGCTGAAGGTGAAGTTTGGTGAAGGGTTTGGCGAGGGGGGCTCAATTAATTTGGGGAAGTTCCCGTTAATTAGGGGGGGTCTTTATTAATTTGCCGGGGGCTTTTTGTTAATTTGGCAACGGGTCGCTCATAATTTCGGGGTTTCTTTATTAATTTGGGGCGGGGGTCTCCCTTAACTGGAAGAGCTCTCCACTAACTTGGGGCAGTTTCCCTTCATTTGGGAGGGGTCCCTATGGATTTAAGGAAACCGTCCGGATTCCAGGAATATTTTTATTAATTCGAGGAGGGGTCCCCCTTCATTTTGGGAGGGTCTCCCTTAATTTAGGGGTCCCCCCCCCCCACTCCCCCCGGGTCTCTTTTTTTTGGGGGGGGGGGGGTTTGTTTCACCTCCTTTGTCCCCCCCTAAAGTGACCAAACGCCCCCTCCCCGTTTTCCAGCTCCCCCCTGAACCCTCCCAGCGCCGCCCCCACCCCCCCAAATTTGGGGGTCCCCAAAGGTCACCATGCTGTCCCCTCCCCCCTACGACCCCCTGGAGCTGCCGCGGTTCAGCGACCCCCGCTGGGAGGGGGAGGGGGGCGCGGGGGGGCCCGAGGGGGACGAGGAGGAGGAGGAGGAGGAGGAAGGCTCCGCCCGGCGCTTCGAGCGCTCCCGCATCAAAGCTCTGGCAGGTACGGGGGGGGGACCCCAAAAATGGGGGGGACCCCAAAAATGGGGGGGACCCCAAAAATGGGGGGGAACCCCAAAAATGGGGGGGGGAAATGGGGGGGGGGGAGCGTGAAAAAAATGGGGGGGGAGTGCAAAGAATGGGAGGAAAAGTGTAAAAAAAATGGGGGAAAAGTGGGAAAAAATGGGAGAAAAAGTGCAGAAAATATAGAAGAAAAAGTGAAAAAAATGGAGGAAAAGTGCAAAAAAATGGGGGGGAAGTGGAAAAAATGGGATGAAAAGTGCAAAAAATGGGAGAAAAAGTGCAAAAATGGGAGAAAAAGTGAAAAAAAAGGGAAAAAAGTGCAAAAAAACGGGGGAAGTGTGCAAAAAAAAGGGAAAAAAGTGCAAAAAATGGGAGAAAAAGAAAAAATATTGGGGGAAAAGTAGAGGGGAAAGCGTGGAGAATGTAGGGAAATGCATAAAGGCAGGGGAAAGAATCAAATAGCGTAAAAACGGGAGGAAAACGTGCAAAAAAAATGGGGCAAAGTGGGAAAAAGTGTTGGGAAATGCATAAAAATAGCGGGAGGAGTCAAAAACATTGGGGGAAAAGTGGAAAAAGTGGGGGGAAAGTTCTAAAGTTGGGTGGAAATGCATAAAAATCGGGGGGAAAGTGGGTAAAAATGGGCAGGGGAGTGAAAAATGGGGAAGAAAGTGCAAAAATTCGTGGGAAATGCACAAAAAACCGGGGGGAAAGTGCAAAAAAATGGGGAAAAGTCAAGAAAAAAGGGAGAAACCGCCCAAAAAATGGGGGTACGACCCAGAAAATGAAGGGAATCACATTAAGATCCCCGAAACGGGGGTGGGGCACCCGAAAATTGGGGAGACGGACCCCAAAAATGGGGAAATCCGCCTAAAAATGTGAAGGGGGCAGCACAAAAATGGGGAGAAAGCACAAAAAATGGGGGGAAACCCCTTCAAAACGGGTGGAAAACGGCAAAAAAGAGGGGGACAACCCCCCAAAAATATGGGGAGACCCCAAAGATGGGGATGGGGGAACCCCAAAAGGTGGGAGCGATCCCTAAAAAAGAGGGGGGGGACCCCCCAAAAATGGGGAAAAACCCCTCGAAAATGGGGGCACACAGTGGAAAAACGGGGGGAACACCCCAAAATTCCCCTCCCAACCCCCCGGAATCGCTCCAAACCCCTCCAGAACATTCCCCCAATCCCCCCCAGCCCCCCCAAAACTGCCCCAAATCCCCCAGACCCCCCTCAGGACCCCCCCCCAAATCCTCTTAGCGTTAATCCAGCGCCGGCTGGCGCGGGGGGATCCCCCCCTCCGGACCCCCCTCGGGGGGCTCCCACCCCTGGGGGGCTTTGGGAGGATTCGGGGGGGATTTGGGGCGGGTTTGGGGGTCTCTGACCCCCCCCGGCGCCCCCCCAGACGAGCGCGAGGCGGTGCAGAAGAAAACCTTCACCAAGTGGGTGAATTCGCACCTGGCGCGGGGGTCGCACCTGGGGGATCTGTACAGCGACCTGCGCGACGGGCGGCTGCTGCTGCGCCTGCTCGAGGGGCTCTCGGGGGAGACCCTGGTGAGTGCGACCCCCCCCCCCAAAACGGGGACCCCCCCCCAAACGGGGACCCTCCCTCAAAGGGGAAACACCCCCCCCTCCCGACAATGGGGACCCTCCCCAAAATAGAGAAACCCCTGTGGGGACCCCCCCGAAAGGGACCCCCCCCTTCTCCCCAGGGTGCTCTGGGGGGAGAGTCTGGTGAGTGAGACCCCTCCCCAAATTGGGGACACCCCTCGTGGGGACCCCCAGACCCCCCAAACCCCGATTTCCACACCCCCAAACCCCGATTTCCACACCCCCCACCCATTTCTCCCCCTCCACACCCCCTTGCCCTCACTCCCCTCACCCCTCACTCCCCCTGCCCGGTTTTGGGGGGGGGGTCTCTGACTGTTTCCCCCCCGCCCCGGGCCAGCCCCGCCCCACGCGGGGCCGGATGCGGATCCACTGCCTGGAGAACGTGGAGAAGGCGCTGCGCTTCCTGCGGGAGCAGCGCGTGCACCTGGAGAACGTGGGCTCGCACGACATCGTGGACGGCAACCCCCGCCTCACGCTGGGCCTGGTGTGGACCATCATCCTGCGCTTCCAGGTGGTCCCTCCCGGGACCCCCGCCCACCCGGGACCCCCACCCACCCACCCACGGCGGGGGGCAGCGGCTCGGACCCGCCCCGGGGTGTTTGGGGTCATTTCGGGGGGTCCTGAGCCCACCCTGGGGGTCGGGGTTTGGTCACAGAAGCACCCAGACTTTCCAGAGGTTCCTTTTCGGGGGTCTTGCACCCATTTTTGGGGGTCCTGACCCCACTGGGAGGATCCCAGATCCCCATTTTTGGGGGTCCTGACCCCACTGGGAGGATCCCAGATCCCCACTTTTGGGGGTCCTGACCCCACTGGGAGGATCCCAGATCCCCATTTTTGGGGGTCCTGACCCCACCACGGGAGGTTGGCACCCATTTTGGGGGTCCCAGACCCGCTTTGGGGGGTCCTTGACCTCAATTTGAGGGTTCCTGACCCCGTTTTTGGGGCCTCCCCAGATCCAGGACATCAGCGTGGAGACCGGGGACACGCGGGAGCGGAAATCGGCCAAGGACGCGCTGCTGGCCTGGTGCCAGATGAAAACCGCGGGGTGAGGGGGTCTGGGGGGGCTCAGGGGGATCCCCAAGGGGTCTGAGGGGGTTCCTGGGGGCTCCCAGAGGGGTCTCGGGGGTCTCTGACCCCCCCCCGGCCCCCCCAGGTACCCCAACGTGAACGTGCAGAACTTCACCACGAGCTGGCGGGACGGGCTGGCCTTCTGCGCCCTCATCCACCGGCACCGGTGAGGGGCGGGGGGCTTCGGGGGGCAGGGGGCAGTGGCTGTGGGGCAGGGGTCAGGTCAGGGATCAGTGGCTCTGGGTCAGTGGTCAGTGGGTCAGGGGTCAGTGGGTCAGAGGTCAGGTCAGTGGGTCAGGGGTCAGTGGGTCAGGGCCAGTGGGTCAGAGGTCAGTGGGTCAGAGGTCTGGTCAGTGGGTCAGGGGTCAGTGGTTCAGGGGTCAGTGGGTCAGAGGTCTGGTCAGTGGGTCAGGGGTCAGTGGTTCAGGGGTCAGAGGTCAGGTTGGGGGTCAGAAGTCAGGTCAGTGGGTCAGTGGTCAGTGGGTCAGGGTCAGGTCAGAGGTCAGGTCAGGGGTCATTAGCTCTGGGTCAGTGGTCAGTGGGTCAGGGCCAGTGGGTCAGTGGGTCAGAGGTCTGGTCAGTGGTTCAGGGGTCAGAGGTCAGGTCAGTGGGTCAGGGGTCAGCGGGTCAGGGGTCAGAGGTCAGGTCAGGGGTCAGAGGTCAGGGGTCAGAGGTCAGCCCTGCGGTCGCCCCCAGGCCGGAGCTGCTGGACGTGGGGTCTCTGCGCGGAGCCAACGCCCTGCACAACCTGCAAAGCGCCTTCGCCGTGGCCGAGCGGGAGCTGGGGGTCACTCGGCTGCTGGACCCCGAGGGTGAGGGGCTGGGGAGGGGCTGGGGGGCGATTGGGGGTCCCGGGGGGGATTTGGGGCTCTGACCCCCCCGTGACCCCCAGATGTGGCCGTGGAGCAGCCGGACGAGCGGTCGGTGCTGACCTACGTGGCCGCGCTCTATCACCACTTCTCCAGGATGAAGGCGCTGGCCGTGGAGGGAAAACGCGTCGGGAAGGTCCGGGGTGGACACGGGGTGGACAGACGGACACGGGGTGGAGGGATGGACACGGGGTGGAGGGATGGACACGGGGTGGACAGACGGACACGGGGTGGACACGGGGTGGAGGGATGGACACGGGGTGGAGGGATGGACACGGGGTGGACACAGGGATGGACACAGGGGTGGACATGGGGTGGACAGATGGACACTGGGCAGGGGGACACAGGGATGGACACACAGGTGGATGGAGAGGGAACAGGAGGAAGAAGGGATGGACGATGGACAGATGGACAGATGGACAATGGGCAGATGGACAGATGGACAGATGGTGTCGGGGGGAGGGGACGGGACAGAATCCGCGGGAATGGGTGGGGGGGAGGGGGGAGAGGGGTGAGGGACAGATGGGAGATGGACAGAGGGACAGATGGGGGATGGACAGAGGGACAGATGGGATGGACAGAGGGACAGATGGGAGATGGACAGAGGGACAGATGGGGGATGGACAGAGGGACAGATGGGAGATGGACAGAGGGACAGATGGGATGGACAGAGGGATGGTTTGATCAGAACGGGATGGAGAAGCAGGGACGGATGGACAGGTGTGAGCCTGGCAGGAGGGACGGATGGACGAGGGGAGGATGGGTGGATGGACAGGTGGACAACGGATGGACGGATGGATGTGAGGATGGACAGACAGCGGGGGGGGATGGATGTGGGGCTGGATGGAGGGACGGACAGGCGGACAGGCGGACAGGCGGACAGACGGACAGGCGGACAGGCGGGCCCCGCTCCCGCAGGTGCTGGAGGCGGCGCGCGAGGCCGAGGGCCTGGCCGGCCGTTACGAGGCGCAGGCGGCCGAGCTGCTGGGCTGGATCCAGCGCTCGCTGCTGCTGCTCACGGACCGGCGCCTGCCCCGCGGCATCCCCGGCCTGCAGGGGCAGCTGCAGGCCTTCAGCGCCTACCGCACCACCGAGAAACCGCCCCGGTGAGAGCCCCGGGGGGGGGTTGGGGGTCCCCAGTGGGGTGTTGGGGGCTCCAAATGGGGTTTGGGGTCCCCCCCCAGTGTGTTTCGGGGTCCCTCTGAGCGGTTTTGGGGCATCCCCGGGACTCGGGGTGGGTTTTGGGATCCCCCCCCTGTGTATTTTGGGGTTCCCTCGGTGGATTTTGGGGTTCCCTCGGTGGATTTTGGGGTCCCCCCCCGGCAGGTTTGAGGACAAGGGGTCCCTGGAGGTGCTGCTGTTCTCGCTCCGGAGCCGCCTCCGCGCCAACAACCAGCGACAGTTCGTGCCACGGGAGGGGACGCACAGCGCCGACATCAACAGGGTGACAGGGACAGGGGGTGGGGGGTGACACGGGAAGGGACACAGTAGCACACGTGCCAGGGGTGCCCCAGGTGTGCCCCAGGTGCCCCAGGGGTGCCCCAGGTGTGCCCTAGGTGTGCCCCAGGTGCCCCAGGTGTGCCCCAGGTGTGCCCCAGGTGCCCCAGGTGTGCCCCAGGGGTGCCCCAGGTGCGCCCCAGGTGTGCCCCAGGTGCCCCAGGTGTGCCCCAGGTGTGCCCCAGGGGTGCCCCAGGTGTGCCCCCGGTGACGGCGCTGTCCCCGCAGGCGTGGGAGCGGCTGGAGAAGGCCGAGCACGGCCGGGAGCTGGCGCTGCGCTCGGAGCTGCTCCGGCAGCAGCACCTGGAGCAGCTGGCGGCCAGGTTCCACCGCAAGGCCGCCCTCAGGGAGACCTGGCTGGGGGACAACCAGCGCCTGGTGGCACAGGTGACACCGGGAGCCCTTCCCAGAGACCCCAACCCGCCCCCAACCCGCCCCCAACCCGCCCCCAAACCGACCCCAAACCGCCCCCAAACCGATCCCAACCCGACCCCAAACCGATCCCAACCCGACCCCAAACCGCCCCCAAACCACCCCAAACCCGACCCCAAACCCCAAACCCTGGCGGCACAGGAGACCCTGAGACCGCCCCCCACCACAGGGGACTTCCCTTGTCCCCCCCTTCAGGGTGTGTCCCCCTCCCCTGTCACCCCTCATCCCCTTTTTTTACCCTCCAGGAAAATTTGGGGGTGTCCCCGGAGTGTCCCCAGCCCCTCACGCCCCTTTCCCCCCCCAGGACAATTTCGGGGGGTCCCTGGCGGGGGTCGAGGCCGCGCTGCGCAAGCACGAGGCCATCGAGAGCGACATCGCCGCCTACGGCAGCCGCGTGCGCGCCGTCACCGCCGTGGCGGCCGAGCTGGAGGCCGAGCGCTATCACGACATGGGCGCTATCGCGACACGCCGCGACCACGTGGTGTCGCTGTGGGAGGCGCTGCGGGCTCAGGTGGCGGCGCGGCGGGAGCGGCTCCGGGCGCACCTGGAGCTGCAGCGGCTCCTGCGCGACCTGGAGCACCTGATGGGCTGGATGGAGGAGATGGAGGTGGGGAGGGGTCTGGGGGGGGTGGGAGCCCCTCGTGGGGACCCCCCCTCACCCCGGTGACCCCCCCTCGCTGTCCCCCGGGTCCCCAGGTGCGGCTGCAGTCGCGGGATTTCGGGCAGCACCTGAGCCAGGTGGACGATTTGCTGCAGATCCACGCCCTGGTTGAGGGGGACGTGGCGGCTCAGGCCGAGCGGGTCCGGAGTGTGGGGGCGGCGGCTGAGCGTTTCCTCGGGGAGGGGGACGGTGAGTGACCCCCTCCCCAAAACTGGGACCCCCGAAATTGGGACCCCCGGGATGCCCTGGAACCCCCAAACCCAGGGACACCTGAACGCACCTGAGAGCCCCAAGCTGGCACCTACCAGAACCCCAAAATGACCCCCCAAACCTCAAGACCCCCCCAAAAAAACTGCAAACCCAAAAACCTGAGACCCCAAAACGCCGGATCCCTGAACCCTGTGACCCCCAGGACCCCCAAACGCTGGGATTTGAGATCCCTGCCGCTCAAAACTGATGAACCCTAAACGCTGCAGCCCCGAACCCTGGCGATCCCGGACCCCAGAACCCCCAAACCCTGCGACCCCCGAGCCGCGCTGACCCCCGCCCGTGCCCCCCAGGGTACCGCCCGTGCCCCCCGGAGCAGCTGCGGGCGCGGGTGGCGGCTCTGGAGCTGCGCTACCGGGGGCTCTCGGCGCTGTCGGCGCAGCGGCGGCTGCGGCTGGAGCGCTCCCGGCGCCTCTGGAAGTTCCTGTGGGACGCGGGCGAGGAGGAGGCTTGGATGAGGGAGCAGGAGCGGCTCCTGCGCTGCCCGGAGCTGGGCCGGGACCTGCCGGGGGCCCTGCGGATGCTGAGCCAGCTCGAAGCCATCCGAGGGGCGCTGGGGGGACGAGCGGGGCCGCTGGAGCAGCTGCTGGAGCGGGGCCGGGAGCTGCTGGCGCAGGGAGCGCCCGACGGAGCCGCCGCTGGATCGACGGGAAGCGCAAAACGCTCGGAATCCGCCGCCAAAGCCGCCGAGCCCCCCGCGGGACCCCCGGAATCCAAGAACGCGTCCCCGGGACCCCCGGAATCCACCCCGGGATCCGCGGAGGAACTCCGGGCATCCTCCGCCGCGCCCTCGGGACGCCCCGACGGATCCACGGAACCCACCGGCGCACCGGCAGACGCCCCGGAGGGACCCCCGGGCCCCGCTCCGGGCTCCCCGGACCCCGCGGCCGCCGTGTCCCGGCGGATCCGGGAGCTGGAGTCGCTCTGGGCGGCGCTGCCGGCGCTGGCCGGGGTCCGGGAGCGGCGGCTCCGCTCGGCCGCGGGGCGATTCCAGCTGGACGCGGAGGCGGCCGAGGCCGAGTCGTGGCTGGCGGCCGCCGCCCGGCGCCTGGAGGAGCCGGAGCTCGGGCGCGACGAGAGATCCGCGGGGATGCTGGAGCGGCGGCTGCGGGAGCTGCAGGACGAGATGCGGCGGCGAGGTTCGGCGCTGGCCGCGCTGCGGGAGCAGGCGCTGCCCGGAGATGCCGCCGATCTTCCCGACGCGGTGCCGGGGCTGGCGGAGCGGCTGGCGGAGCTGGAGCGGCGGCACCGGGAGCTGGAGGAGCGGGCGGAGCTGCGGCGCCTGGAGCTGCGGGACGCGCTGGGATTGTTCGCGGCGCGCAGCGAGGCCGATGCCTGCGCGCTCTGGGTGGGCGAGAGGGAGCAGTGGCTGCTCTCCATGGAAATTCCCGAGCGGATCGAGGACCTGGAGGTGGTGCAGCAGCGGTGAGCGCCCGGGGCTTCGCCGTGCAAATCCCTCAGTTATCCCCGGGAAGTCTTGGGGTGCCGCCGGGATTCCCTCAGGAATACACAGAGTGGCCCCGTTATTCCCGTTTTTCCTCAGGATCTCTCCAGTATTCCCATTATTCCCGTTATTCCCAGTGTTCCCTGGATTCCTACCTCCACCACAACATTCCCAGTGTTCCGGGTGTTCCCGTTTTCCCAGAATTTTCGCTTCCAACACGGCACTGAGCGCTCTGAATTCTCACCTTGACGTGAGATATTCTCAGTATTCCCCAAATCCCCACCTCCGGCGCAGTATTCCCAGAACTTGTGGTACTCCCGGGATTCGTGGCTCTCCCACCTCTGGCACGGTGCTGCTGGGGTTTCCAGTGTCCCCGGAATTCCCGGTGATTCCCGGTGATTCCCGGCGCTCCCGCAGGTTCGAGACGCTGGAGCCGGAGCTGGCGGCGCTGGCGGCGCGCGTGGCCTCCGTGGGTCGCGTCACCCAGGAGCTGCAGGGACCCGGGGACAGGAACCGGGAGAGCGCCCGGGAAACCTGGGAGCAGCTCCGGGACAGGTGGGAGCGGGAATCGGGGCTGGATCCGGGCTGGGATGGATCTTCCAGGCGCTCAGGGATGCTCCGGGAGGAGGGAGGTGTGGATTCTCCGGGCAGTCAGGGATGCAAGGAGGGGTTTTCCGGGATGGGATACGCTGGGAAGGGATGGATTCTCCGGGCTGGGACCCTCCAGGGATGGATTCCCCGGGCTGGGACCCTCCAGGGATGGATTCTCCGGGCTGGGACCCTCCAGGGATGGATTTCCCGGGCTGGGACGCTCCAGGGATGGATTCTCCGGGCTGGGACGCTCCAGGGATGGATTCCCCGGGCTGGGACCCTCCAGGGATGGATTCCCCGGGCTGGGACCCTCCAGGGATGGATTCTCCATGCCGGGACGCTCCCAGCGCGCCCCGGGCTCTGTCCCACCCTGCCCCGATCCCGCCCCTGCCAGGTGGGAGCGGTTCCGGGCGCTGGCCGAGCGCAAGAAGCTGGCGCTGACCGCGGCGCTGAACATCCACAATTTCCGCCTGGAATGCCACGAGACGCGGGGCTGGATGCGGGAGAAGACGGCGGCGATCGAGGCCACGCGGGCGCTGGGCCGGGACCTGGCCGGGATCACGGCGCTGCAGGGGAAGCTGTCGGGGATGGGGCGCGACCTGGACGCCATCCAGGGAAAGCTGCGGGAGCTGCGGGCCGAGGGCGAGAAGCTGCAGGGGGAGCAGCCGGAGAGAGCGCCCGAGATCGGCGAGGGGCTGGCGGGGCTGGAGGCCGAGTGGGACGCGCTGCGCCGCTGCCACCGGAGCCGCGAGGAGTCGCTGGGGCAGGCGCGGCGGCTCCAGGGCTTCCTGCGGGACCTGGCGGCGCTCCAGGCTTGGCTGTCCCGCACACGCGCGGCCGCGGCCTCCGAGGATGTCCCCGCGTCCCTGGCCGAGGCCGAGGGCTCGCTGCGGCAGCACGACAGCCTCCGCGCCGAGATCTCGCACTACGGCGCCGATTACCGGAGCGCCCGCGCCGCCGGCCGGGAGGTGACCGGGGGACAGACGGACGCGCAGAGCCTGTCCCTGCTGCAGCGCCTGGAAGCGCTGGACGCGGACTGGGAAGAGCTGGGCCGGGTGTGGGAGAAGCGGCAGCGGCTCCTGGCCCAGGCCGTCGCCTTCCACGTGTTCCTGCGGGACGCCAAGCAGGTGGAGGGGACGCTGGGGAAGCAGGTGAGGGGGACGAGGGGTGTTCCCGGGAATCCCGGTGCCATCGCGGCGCTGATCCCGGTCCCGGGCCGCAGGAGCACGCCCTGGCACACACGGAGATGCCGGGCACGGTGCCGGGCGCAGAGGCGGCCGTGAGGAGGCTGGAGGAGTTCCTGGCGGCGCTGGACGCCGGCGCCGAGCGCGTCCGGGCGCTCGCGGACACCGGGAAGAAGCTGCTGGACGAGGGCGGGGTCCACGCAGAAAAGGTGCGGGAGACGGTGGAGTCGGTGGAGAGCAGGTGAGGGAGATCCTCCCCATCCCATCCCATCCCATCCCATCCCATCGATTCCACCCCATCCCATCCCATCCCATCCCATCCCACCCCATCCCATCCCATCCCACCCCACGCCCTGGGAATGGGGTCCCTCACCCCCCCCGGCCCCGGCACAGGCACCACAAGATCCGGGAATCGGCCCAGGAGCTGCTGGGGCGGCTGCGGGATAACTGGGAGCTGCAGAAATTCCTGCAGGACGGGCAGGAGGTGAGACGGCATTGGGATCGGGATTGGATGGAGATCAGGGGTGGGTGGGGTGAAAATGGGGTTGGGATGAGAAGAGAACTGGGCTGGGACTGCGGGAAGAGACCCTGATCTGTGTCCCCGTTGCCGTTCGCAGCTGACGCTGTGGCTGAACGAGAAGCTGCCGGTGGCTCGGGACGTGTCCTACGAGGGCACGCGGGACCTGCAGGGCAAGTGGCAGAAGCACCAGGCCTTCGCCGCCGAGCTCGCGGCCAACCGGGGCTGGCTGGAGGCGCTGGAGAAGGTGGGAACGGGGAAAACGGGGGGAAAACGGGGGAAAACGGGATCCGGGATAGAGGCAGCCCTTGGGAAAAGGCGGGGTATGGGGAGGTGGGCGTTGAGTCACAAAATCCCGTGGGTCCAACCCCAGCGATTCCAGGATTGCACAGATCCAACCTCCACGATTCCGTGGCTCTGTGGGTCCAGCCTCACTAATTCTGTGATTCCACGGGTGTCTGGTTTCGATGTCATCACCATTCCATGGGTCAAAATTTCATCATCCCAAAATTCAGCGCGTCCGCCTCAAGGAAGGATCCCATGCATCCAACACAAATTCCACAATCCCATTTTTTTTTTTTTTGGGGGGGGGGGGGGTGTCCAACCTCGATGTTTCCATCGAAACATCCCAAATCCTGTGGGATCCCATCTCCAACCTTCCCGACCCCACAACCCCCAAACGGCTCCGACGACCCCGCGATTCCTTCGGGTCGCGCCCCGTTAACTCCCCGCCGTGTCCCGCAGGACGGGGAGCAGCTGGCGCGGGCGCGGCCGGCGCTGGCCGGGCGAGTGGCGGCGCCGCGGCGGGAGCTGCGGGCGCTGTGGGCGCAGGTGGAGGCGGCGGCGGCCGCCAAGGGCCGGGGCTTGGCCGAGGCCGCGCGCGCCGAGAGCTGCGCCCAGGCCTGCGCCGGGCTGCGCTCGTGGCTGGCCGGCGTCCGCGCCCAGCTCCGCTCCGGCCGCTGCGGCCAGGACCTGACCAGCGTCGGGGTCCTGCTGACCCGGCACCAGGTCAGGGGGACGCGGGGAAATGGGGGGAAACGGGGAAGGGGGAAGGTTTGGGGTGCAGGGTTGGGGTGAAGGTTTGGGGTTGTGGGGTTTGCACTGGGTCTGGGGTGTAGGTTTGGGATACTCGGGGGTTTTTGGGGTGCTCAGGTTTGTGATGCGGGATTTGGGTTCAGGTTTTGGGGCGCGGGTTTCGGGATGCGGATTTCGGAGTCCTCACGCTTGGGAGCGCGGGTTTGGGGTGCGGGTTGTGAGGTTCAGGTTTTGGGGCACGGGTTTGGGGGCGCAGGTACGTGTTGCGGGATTTAGGTGCAGGTTTTGGGGTGTGGATTTTGGGGTTCGGGATTTGGGATGCAGGATTTGGGGTGCGGGATTCAGATTTTGGGGTGCAGGTTTTGGGGTGCAGGTTTTGGGGTGCAGATTTTGGCATGCAGGATTTGGGTGCAGGTTCAGGATTTGGGGTGCAGATTTTGGGGTGCAGGTTTTGGGGTGCAGGTTTTGGGGTTCAGGATTTGGGTGCGGGTTCATGTTTTGGGGTGCAGGTTTTGGGGCAGCCCCGGCGCTCCCTGACCCCCCAATCCCCCGCAGCTGCTGGAGACGCAGGCGGCGCTGCGGGAGCAGGAGGTGGAGGCGCTGCGGGCGCAGGCCGGGGGGCTCAGCCCGGGGCACCCCCGGAGCGCGGGGGTGCAGGAGCAGGTGCGGGAGCTGGAGCAGCAATTCCGGGAGCTGCGGGAGCCGCTGCGGGAGCGCGGCCGGAGCCTCGCGGCCGCCAGGGAGCTGCACCAGTTCCGCAGGGACCTGGAGGACGAGCTGGTGAGTGGGGGGAGCCCCCGGGGCTGTCACCGAGCCCTGGGGTCCCCGATCCCCCGGCCCTGACACCCCCTGTGCCTGATCCCCCATCCCTGACCCCAAATCTCTGATCCCCCAATTCCTGATCCCAAATCCCTGACCCCAAATCTCTGATCCCCCCAATTCTTGATCCCAAATCCCCGACCCCAAATCTCTGACCCCACCACGCTCCTGATCCCAAATCCCGGAACTCCCCCCTCATTCCTGATCTCCACCAACCCTGACCCCTCCCAGGGTCTCTGAACCCCGAATTTCCACACCCTCCATGGCTGTCCTTGACCCCCAATCCCTGAGTCCCCCACATCCCTGTCCCTAAAGTGTCCCAAATCCCCAATGACCCCCAATGACCCCAATGTCCTCAGTGACCCTGATATCCCCTGGTGACCCCGCTGTCCCCCGTGTCCCCCGCTGTCCCCCGTGTCCCCCGGTGACCCCGCTGTCCCCCGTGTCCCCAGCTGTGGGTGCAGGAGCGCCAGGCCCTGGCCATGTCCACGGACCACGGGAAGGATCTGCCCTCGGTGCAGCTGCTGCTCCAGAAGAACGAGGTGGCTCAGAGGGTCCCCAAATGTCCCCCGGTGTCCCCTGTGACCCCAGGACTCATCCCACAGACCCCCCCCCCAGGTTTTCTGGCTCACCCCGCCAGGTCCCCCATAGATCCCCACAGACCCCCCAGTTTCCCCCACTGACCCCCAATGTCCCCCATAACCCCCCCAGACCTCTTAGACCCCACACGTTCCACCACAGACCCCCCATAAACTGCTCCATAGACGCCCAGGCCACCCAATTTCCCCCATAAACCCCCGCAGACCCCCTGGATCCCCCCAATTTCCCCCACTGACCCCCACTATGGACCCATAAACCCCCAAACCCAGCCCCATAGACCCCTGTAGGCCCCCATAAACTCCTCCCTAGACCCCCCCCAATTTCCCCATGGACCCATAAGCTCCCATAAACCCCCATAAACACCCCTGTGAACCCCCACAAACCCCCTCCCAGGACCCCCAATTCCCCCTGACCCGGCGTCCCCGCCCCGGCAGACGCTGCAGAAGGAGCTGCAGGGCCGCGAGCGCCGCGTTTCGGAGCTGCTGGAGCGGGGGGTGCCCGGCTCGGGGGGCTCCCCCGGGGGGGTCCCGGAGCTGCGGGAGGCCTGGCGGGAGCTGCGGGCGCAGGCGGCGCGGAGGCAGCGGCGCCTCGAGGCCGCCTTGGCCGCCCAGCGCTTCCTGCGCGACGCCGCGGCCGCCGAGGCCTGGCTGGGCGAGCGCGAGCTGCACATGCTGGCCCAGGACAAGGCCAAGGTGGGGCAGGGCCCGGACACCCCCCCCCTACCCCGGGGACAGCTGGGAGGGGGTTTCTGGGGGGTTTTGGGGGGTTTTGGGGGGTTTTGGGGGGGTTCGGGTGGGGTGGGGAATGGGAGAAGGGGTCGGGGAGGCTGTGGGGAGGGGGTCTGGGGGGTCTGGGATGGGTTCAGGGGGATTGGGAAGGGTCTTTGGGAGGTCTGGGGTGTCTGTGGTGGGTCACAGGGGGAGCTGAGGGGTCTGGAGGTGTCTCTGAGATGGCCTGAGGGGTCTGTGGGGGTCTGTTTGGGACCTGGGGGGGGGTCTGTGGGGGCCTGGGAGGGGTCTATGGGGTGTCTCTGATCGGGTCTGGGGGGTCTATGAGGAGCCTAAAGGGAATCTATGGGGTCAGGAAGGCTTAGAGGGGACCTCTGGGGGGTCTCGGGGGGGTCTGCGAGTGGCCTGGAGAGCTCAGGCACACCCACACCACACGCAGGGGGTCGGGGAGGTGTCTATGGGGTGGGGCCAGCGCCGTGACCCCCCCGGTGTCCCCGCGGTGTCCCCAGGACGAGCCGGGCGCCCAGGCCATGCTGAGCCGGCACCTGGGGCTGGAGCAGGAGCTGCGCGACTACGGCGGCACCGTGGAGCTGCTGGCCGAGCAGGGCCGGGCCATGGCGGCCAGCGGCCACCCCGACGGGTGGGGACAGCGCGGGGACAGCGCGGGGACAGCGCGGGGGACAGCGTGGGGACAGCCCTGGCACCGCGCCCCCCGACACCCCCGTCCCAATGTCCGTGTGCCCGCGTCCGCTGTCCGTCCTCCGATGTCCCTGGGGTCCCTGACATCGCTGTCCCCGTGTCCCTCGGTGACACTGCTGTGCCCTGTCCCTGGTGTCCCTGTGTCCCCAGGTGACCCCGCTGTCCCCTGTCCCCATGTCCCCATGTCCCCAGGTGACCTCGCTGTCCCCTGTCCCCTGTCCCTGGTGTCCCTGTGTCCCCAGGTGACCCCACTGTCCTCTGTCCCCTGTCCCCTGTCCCCATGTCCCCAGGTGACCCCGCTGTCCCCTGTCCCTGTGTCCCCAGGTGACCCCGCTGTCCCCTGTCCCCATGTCCCCATGTCCCCAGGTGACCCCGCTGTCCCCTGTCCCCTGTCCCTGGTGTCCCTGTGTCCCCAGGTGACCCCGCTGTCCCCTGTCCCCTGTCCCCATGTCCCCAGGTGACCCCGCTGTCCCCTGTCCCCCGTGCAGCGAGCGGCTCTGTGCCCGCGCCGCGCAGGTGCAGCGTCTCTACGCGGGGCTTTGTCACCTGGCCGGGGACCGCAGGGCCACCCTGCAGGGCCACCACCGCCTGTGCCAGCTGCGCAGGGACCTCGATGACCTGGAGCAGTGGATCTCGGAGCGAGAGGTGGTGGCAGCGTCCCGGGAGCTGGGGCAGGACTTCGAGCACGTCACGGTGAGGGGACACTGAGGGGACACTGAGGGGACACTGAGGGGACACTGAGGGGACACCGGCACCCTGTGTCACCTCAGTACCAGGTGGTCTCCAGGTCATCTTGACTCTGGGGGGGTCCTTGTGTGCCCCTGTCACTGGGGGTGTCCCCATGTCCCCTATCCCCAGGAATGCTCCCCTGACCCTGATGTGTCCCCTTGTCCCCATGTGCCCGTGTCCCCCTGACCCCGGCCTGCCCTGTGTCCCGTGTCCCCATGTCCCTGTGTCCCCCTGTCCCCGTGTCCCCGTGTCCCCCTGACCCCGGCCTGTCCCGTGTCCCCATGTCCCCATGTCCCCCTGTCCCCGTGTCCCCGTGTCCCCCTGACCCCGGCCTGTCCCGTGTCCCCGCAGCTGCTCCGGGACAAGTTCCGGGAGTTCTCCCGGGACACGGGCGGGCTGGGCCAGGAGCGGGTGGACGCGGCCAACGCGGCGGCGGCGGCGCTGATCGCCGGGGGCCACCCCGAGCGCGCGGCCGTGGCCCAGTGGCAAGCGGGGCTCAACGAGGCGTGGGCAGAGCTGCTGGAGCTGGTGGCCACCCGGGCGCAGGAGCTGGCGGCCGCGCACGACCTGCAGCGCTTCCGCCGCGACGCCCGGCAGGTGCTGGCGCAGCTCCGCGACAAGGCCCGGCAGGTGCCCGAGGAGCTGGGGCGAGACCTGCGGGCGGCAGAGGGGCTGGAGAGGCAGCACCGCGCCTTCGAGCACGACGTGCAGGCCCTGAGCGCGCAGGTGAGCGGCGGGGAGGGGACGGGGACAGGGGAGGGGATGGGATAGGTGAGGGACAGGGGACACAGAGTGGGACAGCGACAGGTGAGGGACACACTGTGGCACAGAACGTAGCTGAGAGTGGGGTATGTCACCTGTCCCATGTCACACCTGTCCCATGTCACACCTGTCCCCCCTGTCACACCTGTCCCCAGGTGACAGCTGTCCAGGAGGCCGCAGGCTGTCTGTCACCCCTGTCACACCTGTCACACCTGTCCCATGTCACCCCTGTCACACCTGTCCCATGTCACACCTGTCACACCTGTCCATGTCACCCCTGTCCATGTCACACCTGTCACCCCTGTCACACCTGCCCATGTCACACCTGTCCATGTCACACCTGTCCCATGTCACACCTGTCACACCTGTCCATGTCACCCCTGTCACCCCTGTCACACCTGTCCATGTCACACCTGTCCCATGTCACCCCTGTCACCCCTGTCACACCTGTCCATGTCACACCTGTCACACCTGTCACACCTGTCACACCTGTCCCATGTCACCCCTGTCCCATGTCACACCTGTCACACCTGTCCATGTCACACCTGTCCCATGTCACCCCTGTCACACCTGTCCCATGTCACACCTGTCCATGTCACACCTGTCCATGTCACACCTGTCACACCTGTCCATGTCACACCTGTCACACCTGTCCCCAGGTGACAGCTGTCCAGGAGGCCGCAGCCCGTCTGGCCGCGGCGTACGCGGGCCCGCGGGCCGAGGAGCTGCGGGCTCAGGAGGGCGCGGTGGCCGCGGCCTGGGCCGAGCTCCGCGGGCGCTGCCAGCGCCGCCGCCGCCTGCTCGGGGACACCGTGGAGCAGTTCCGCTTCCTGCGCGCCGCCCGCGACCTGCGCCTCTGGATGGACGGCGTGCACCTGCAGCTGCAGGCCCGCGAGCGGCCCAGGTGGGACACGGGGGGACGGGGGGACACGGGGGGACACTGAGGGGACATTGCGGGGACACACAGGGACATCACGGGGACACATGGGGACACAGAGGGGACACAGAGGGACACTGAGGGGACACACAGGGACATCACGGGGACACAGGGACACTGTGGGGACATGGGGGGACACTGCAGGGACACATGAGGACACTGCAGGGACACATGGGGACACTGCGGGGACACTGCGGGGACACGGGGGGACACAAGGGCATGGGGTCACCACGGGGACACCCAGGGACATGGGGACAGTCTGGGCCGTGGGGACACACAGGAATGTGGGGACAGCCCTGGGGACATGGGGACACACATGGGGACAGCCCTGGGGACACGGGGGACATCTCAAGGGACACCGCAGTGACCCCGGCGCGGGGCCGTGACCGCGGCCGGGGCGAAGCCGGGGTGTCCCCGTGGTGACCCCGGCGTCCCCGTGGTGACGCCCCCGCTGTCCCCGTCCCCTCCCAGGGATGTCACCGCGGCCGAGCTGCTGATCCAGCAGCACCAGGGGCTGCGGGCGGAGCTGGAGGCGCGCGAGGGCTCCTTCGGGGCCTGCGTGGCCGCGGCCACCGCGCTGCTGCAGCGCGGCCACCACGAGGCCGACAAGGTGGGGCGCGCCTGTCACCGCGTCACCGTGTCCTCACCCCCGTGTCAGCGTCCCCACAGTCCCCAGCCCCACATCCCTCGTCCAAACCCTGCTCTGGGCCGTGCTGTCCCCGTCCCGCGTCCCCTCACGTCCCCGTCCTGTCCCCCCGTGTCCCTGTGCCGTGTCCCCCCCAGCTGTCCCAGGAGCTGGCCGAGCTCCAGGAGCGCCGCAGGGACATCGGGGAGCGCTGGCAGGACAAGCTGGAGTGGCTGCAGACTGGTGAGGACTGGGAGGGCCCCACGTGTCCCCCTCGTGTCCCCCTCGTGTCCCCCGGGCCAGGCTCAGGTGCCGCCCCCACCTGAGGGAGGGTCCCTGTGCCGGTGTCCCTCTCAAAGGGGGGGTCAGGGGTGGCACAGGGGTGTCCCTGTCCCTTGGTGTCCCCTCTCAGTGCCCAGGGGTGGCACAGGGGTGGCACAGGGGTGGCTCAGGGGTGGCACAGGGGTGGCACAGGGGTGTCCCTGTCCCTTGGTGTCCCCTCTCAGTGCCCAGGGGTGGCACAGGGGTGGCTCAGGGGTGGCTCAGGGGTGGCACAGGGGTGGCACAGGGGCGGCTCAGGGCTGTCCCTGCCCCCCGGTGCCCCCCCGGTGACCGTCCCCGTGTCCCCAGTGCTGGAGGTGCTGGTGTTCGGGCGCGACGCGGCCACGGCCGAGGCCTGGCTGGCCAGCAGGGAGCCCCTGGCCCGCGCCCCCGAGCTGGGCTCCAGCCTGGCCGAGGCCGAGACCCTCCTCAAACGGCACCAGAGCTTCCAAAAGGCCGCGGCCGCCTGGGACGAGAGATTCGCTGCCCTGAGCCGCCTCACCACGGTGGGGACACGGGGACAGGGGGGGACAGGGGGACATGGGGGGACATGGGGGGGACAGGGGGACATGGGGGGACATGGGGGGACAGGGGGGGACATGGGGACATGGGGACATGGGGGGACATGGGGACATGGGGACATGGGGGGACATGAGGGGGACAGGGGGGGACATGGGGACATGGGGACATGGGGGGACATGGGGGGGACAGGGGGGGACATGGGGACATGGGGGGACATGGGGGGACATGGGGGGACGGGGGGGACATGGGGGAAAATGGGGGGACATGGGGGGACATGGGGGGACATGGGGGGACAGGGGGACATGGGGACATGGGGACATGGGGGGACATGGGGGGACATGGGGGGGAAACGGGGACATGGGGGGACATGGGGGGACATGGGGGGGAAATGGGGGGAATGAAGGGAAGTGGGGAGGGGGACATGGGGGGCATGGGGGGATGTGGGGATGAGGACACGGGGGGAAATGGGGAGGGGGACGGGGGGGACACAGAAGATAATGGGGACAGTGGGGCCCATGGGGAGGGAAAAGGGGGCACAGGGAGGGGACAAAGGGGACATGGCAAGGACAAGGGCAAGGGGGGGCACTGTGACACCAAGGGGACACAGCGTGGGAGGGGGCTGAGGGTCCCTGTGTCACCTCCATGCCCCGGGGGGGTCCCCCTGTGTCCCCCCCCGTCCCTGGGGTGTCCCTGACCCCCCCCGACCCCCCCAGCTGGAGGAGAAGGAGCGGCGGCGGCGCCAGGAGGAGGAGGAGGCGGCGAGGAAGCTGCAGCCCCCCGAGCCCCCCCCGGCCCCGGCGGAAGTCGGGGGGACCCCCCCGGCGGTGCCCCCCGAGAGCCAGGACGGGGGGAGGGGGCGGGGAGGGGCAGAGGTGAGGGGGGGCGGGGCGGGGGGGGGAATTTGGGGTGCAACATTGAGGTTTGGGGGTGTTGGGAGACCCCCGGGTTTCGGGGGTTTGGGGGGGGGACACCCTCGGCGGGGGGGCGGGGGGATATGGGGGCCCGGGGGGGAGGTGTGGGATGTGGGGAGGGGGTTCTTGGGGTGACAGGGGGGTGCCCCCTGTGTCCCCACCCCCCCCAGGGCCCCCACCCCCCCGAGCCGCCCAGCGGAGCCCCCGGCCCTCAACGGGATCCGGCCCGACGGCGCCGCGGGACAGGTGAGACCCCCGAGCCCCGGAAGGCGGGGGGCACCCCCGGACCCCTCGCTAGGACCCCCCCTCACCGCTGTCCCCCTCCCCAGGTCCCCAAAGGGGCGCAGGAGGGGGGGCCCGGCCAAGGGGGGGTGGCGGCCACGCTGCCCCCCCGCGCCCCCCCCCTGCCCGAGACCCTCGAGGGGGGGCTGTGCCGAAAGCAGGAGCTGGAGGCGCCCGGCAAGAGAGCGACCAACAGGTCAGGGACACCCTGGGGACACCCTGGGGACACCCTGGGGACACGGCCCAGCCTTGGGGACACCCTGGGGACACCCTGGAGACACCCTGGAGACACCCTGGGGACACCCTGGGGACACCCCCCTATGGCCCCACCCATATCCCCGCCCCGCCATGGCCACGCCCCCTCCCTTAAAGTCCCAACGCGTCCTGGCAGCGCCTGGGATGCGTCCTGAGGGGGTGGAGGGGGGGGGGGGGGGGTCCCCAAAATCCCCCTAAACCCTCCGTGAGCCCCCCCCAGGTCCTGGCAGAGCCGGGGCTGTGTCCTGCGGGGGCGGTGGGCTCAGAGACCCCCCCCGACCCCCCCAGGTCCTGGCAGAGCCTGTACTGCGTGCTGCGGGGGGGGGCCCTGAGCGTGTTCAAGGACGCGCGGGGGGCGGGCGCGGGGGTCCCGTACCACGGCGAGCCCCCCACGGCCCTGCGCGGTGCCCGCTGCCACCCGGCCACCTCCTACCGCAAACGGAAACACGTCTTCAGGCTGGGGTACGGGGGAAACGGCGGGAAACGGGGGGAAAATGAGGAGAGAAACTGGGGGAAATGGGGGGGAGAATGGGGGAAAAACGTGGAGGAGATGGGAGAAATGGGGGAAACTGCAGAGGAAAATGGGGAGAAGTTGGGGGAAGAGGAAGAGGAGAATGGGGGTAAAGTGGGAAGGAGATGGGGGGGAAATGAGGGGAGAATGGGAAAGAAAAAATGTGGGAAAATGGGGGGAAAATGGGGGGAAAAAGGAGAAAAAAAGTGGGGATAATGGGTCGGATGTGCAGGGAAATGCGTAAAAAATAGGGAAGATGGAGATAAACGGGGAACATGAGGGGGCACAAAGGGGCTGGGGGGGTCCCGGTGGCTGATCCCCGTCCCCCCCAGGCTGAGCGATGGGAAGGAATTCCTGTTCCAGGCTAAGGACGAGGTGAGACCCCCCCGTGTCCCCTGGATGTCCCCTGGATGTCCCCTGAGCCCGCAGGGTCCCCGATGTCCCCGTGTCCCCTCCCCAGGCCGACATGGCCCTGTGGCTCCGGGCCATCGAAGCCGCCGCCGGGGCCGCGCTGGGGCCGGGGGCGCCCCGGGAGGGCTCGGGGGTCCCCGGGGGTCCCCCCAAGGGGATGTCGCGGGCTCTGAGCCTCCCCCCGGTGCCCCCCCCGGCCGATGGAGCCCCCCGGCCCCGCGAGGCCAAGGAGAGGGAGAAACGCTTCAGCTTCTTCAAGAAGAACAAGTAGAGTTTGGGGGTCCCGCAGCCGACGGAGGGACACGGGGGGGCCCCATGGGGGGATGAGTGTCCCCCCCTCCCCGTTCCGGTGATGTCCCCGCGAAGCCCCCACCCCAATAAAGTGATTTGAGACGGAGACTGAGTGTGCTGGGGAGCGGGGACTGGGGGGGACTGGGAGGGACTGGGAGGGACTGGGAGGGACTGGGAGGGACTGGGAAGCGGTGGGATTTGAATAGGGGTAGAGTTTGGGATGCAAATTGGAATTGAGAGGCGGGTGGCGATGGGATAAGGATGGGGTTCACGCGTGGGTGGGATTGCGGTGGGACTGAGGGGAGAACGGATTGGGTTGGGGTGGGATTTGGAATGGGGCTGGGCCGGTTTCGGACTAGGAGGAGCCTTCGGGAACGGGGCGGCGTGGGACACGCCAGTGCTCCCAGTACGAACATCAGCGCTCCCAGTGCTCCCAGGACGGACCCCAATGCCCCCAGCACCGCCAGCGCTGCCAGCGCTCCCAGTATTCCCAGAGCACCCAACACCCCCAGCGCCCCCAGTACGGCTCCCAGCGCTCCCAGTACAGCCTCCAGTGCCCGACACGCCCCCCACCCCATCAATGGCCCGCCCCGACCCCCCCCGGCCAGACCCATGGACCGCTCCTCCCCTCGCCCCGCCCCCTCCCTCTCGTGATTGGCTGCGGCCGCTCCGCGGGCGGGCTCACCCGGAGAATCGATGACCTCACCCTGCGGCGTTTGACGGACAGCTCGGGCGGCCAATGAGCGCGCGGGAGGCGGGGCGCGGCCGGGAGACGCCGCCGCCATTTTGTGAGCAGCGCGCGGCGGACGGGGCAGGTGGGGGCGGGGGGGGCCCGGGGGGGGTTTCGGGACCGGGGGTCGGGACCGGGGACCGGGGGGAACACACGGGCCAGACCCGGCCACGGCCCCGCTGAGGCGCCCGCAGGCCTCGGGGGATGCCAGCCGGGAGGGTTTGGGGGAATCTGGGGCCTGCGGACGGGAGGGGAATGGGGAGGGGAGGGGGGTCTCAGATCTGAGGGGTCTCAGGCCTGAGGGGGGTCTCAGGCCCGGGGGGAACAAGAGGGGTTTGAGGGGGTCTCAGCCCTGGGCGGTTTGGGGGTTCGGGGCGTGGCTCTGCCCTGCGGGGGTGCGCAGAGTTTTGGGGTGTTCGGGGGCTCTGCACCGCAGGAAAAGGGGTGTCGGAGGCTTAGGCGGATTTTCGGGGTTTCGAAGGTTTAGGGTGGGTTTTGGGGTGTCAGAGGTTAAAGGTGTTTTTTTGGGGTGTTCGCGGGCACAGTGCAGGAGGGGCACAGCAGAGCGTTGGGGTGTTTATTTAGGGGGGGATTTGGGAGGCTTGAGGCTCTGCCCTGAGGGAGCAGAAGCAAAACTGGGGGGCGGATTTGGGGTGTTTGGGGCTGTGTCCTGTGAGAGCGCCTCAGCCCCCCAGGGCCACAGTGAGGTTCAGGGTTATTGAGGGGATTTGGCGTGTTCGGGGCTATGCCCTGAACGAGCAGGGGCAGAGTTCTGGGGTGTTTATTTGAGGACATTTGGGGTCTTTGGGGCTACAGCCGCATGGACACACACAGATGTTTGGGGGCTTTTATTTGAGGGGTGTTTGCGGGACCAGCCCTGGGCACAGACAAAGAGGTTTGGGGTATTTGAGGAGGATTTAGGGTGTTTGGGGGCACAGCCCCAAGGACATAGAGAGCTTTGGGGT
The DNA here is from genome assembly GCA_037837765.1 of Delichon dasypus. NCBI lineage: Eukaryota > Metazoa > Chordata > Aves > Passeriformes > Hirundinidae > Delichon > Delichon dasypus. Next base: position 54,642 of record JBBAXF010000152.1, on the reverse strand, counting down.
GTTTCAGGAGATTTGGGGGCACAGCCCTGGGCACACACGCAGAGATTTGGGGTGTTTATTTGGTGTTTTGAGGGGTACAGCTCCAGAGGTTTGGGGTATTTGAGGATGATTTAGGGTGTATGTGGGCACAGCCCTGTGCAGACACACAGAGGTTTGGGGTGTTTATTTGGTGTTTTGAGGGGTACAGCTCCAGAGGTTTGGGGTATTTGAGGATGATTTAGGGTGTATGTGGGCACAGCCCTGTGCAGACACACAGAGGTTTGGGGTGTTTATTTGGTGTTTTGAGGGGTACAGCTCCAGAGGTTTGGGGTATTTGAGGATGATTTAGGGTGTTTGTGGGCACAGCCCTGTGCACACACACAGAGGTTTGGGGTGATTCAGGGGATTTTTGGGCACAGCCTTAGGCAGACAGAGAGGCTCGGGCTGTTTCTCGGGGGGTTTTGGGGCTGTTCGTGGGCACACACACAGAGGCTCAGGCTGTTTCTCGGGGGGTTCCGAAGCCGTTCGGGACTCACCGCGGCGCTGTCCGGCGCAGGCGGTTCGCGATGGTGAAGCTGTTCATCGGGAACCTGCCGCGGGAGGCGACGGAGCAGGAGATCCGCTCCCTGTTCGAGCAGTACGGGAAGGTGCTGGAGTGCGACATCATCAAGAACTACGGCTTCGTGCACATCGAGGACAAGACGGCGGCCGAGGACGCCATCCGCAACCTGCACCACCACAAGCTGCACGGCGTCTGCATCAACGTGGAGGCCAGCAAGAACAAGAGCAAGGCCTCCACCAAGCTGCACGTGGGCAACATCAGCCCCACGTGCACCAACCTGGAGCTGCGCGCCAAGTTCGAGGAGTACGGCCCCGTCATAGAATGTGACATCGTCAAGGACTACGCCTTCGTGCACATGGAGAGGGCCGAGGATGCCGTGGAGGCCATCCGGGGGCTGGACAACACCGAGTTCCAAGGTGAGGCGCGGGGCTGGGCACGGGGAGGGCTCTGGGGTTCCTGGCAGACGCTCCCGCCGGCCCCGGCTCTGGGGTCGATCTCAGATGTGACCACGGCCGGCTCTGCGGGGCCGTAAAATGCCCTCGGGGCTCTGGGGTTGGTGTCGGTTGGTGCCCGCCCCGCCGCAGCTCCCCGGGGCCGCCCACACGGCGCGGCCGGAGCGAGGGCTCGGGCTCGGGGGCTCTGGGCCGGGGAGGACGGGACTGACCCATCTCTGATTAACCAGCACGGCCGCCCCGCAGGAGGACCCCGACGGCGACGTCCTGTGCCGGGCCGGAGCAGCGGGTGACGCCAGGCTGCCGCCCGCCCTTGTAGCCTTGCCCAGCCTGGTAAGAGGGTGACGGAGGCGCCCGACCCCGCGCCCGGCGTCGCTCGGGCGCTCGACGGGGCCGAGCGGCCGGACTCGAGCCGCGGCGCTGGCGGCGGTGATGGCGAGCGCGTCTCCCGGCCGGGTGCTCAGGGCGGCGTCCGGCGCTTCACCCGCGCGGCGGCGGGGCCGGACCGGGCGCTCCCGGTGCTCCACACGTCCCGCCGCCCCCATTCCGGGCCTTTCCCAAAAAACGGCGACCCAGCCGGGCCGGCGCGGCTGCGCCCAGAGCCGTCCGGGCCTCGTCCGCGCTTGGCTTTGCCTCGTGCTGCGCTCAGGCCGGGCCCCGTTCGCTCCGGGGCGTTTCCCGGCGTCGCATCCCTCTCGCCGCCGCTCCGGCGTTTTCCGGCGCGAAGCTTTGCCGTCACACAGGGCCGGCAGTGCCGGGTCCGACCCCGGGCTGCCGGGGCTTTGCCGGGCTGGCCGGCACGGCCGCGCTCGGCCGTGGCAGCACGTCCCAGCCGGCCGCTGTCCGGCGTCCATCTGGCGGCTCCCGCTCGGTCCTGCGGCGGCTCCTCCTGCGCCGGTGGCTGCGGAGGGCTGGGGGGGGCGGCAGCCGGTCCCGTCCCGTCCCGCCGGTGCTCTGGCACGGCCGCACTGACCCTGCCTCTCGCGTCTCTCCCCAAGGCAAGCGGATGCGCGTGCAGCTGTCCACCAGCCGGCTGCGGACGGCGCCCGGGATGGGAGACAAGAGCGGCTGCTACCGCTGCGGGAAGGAGGGGCACTGGTCTAAGGAGTGCCCGGTCGATCGCCCGGGGCAAGTGGCGGACTTTGCCGAGGCCTATAACGAGCAGTACGGAGCCGTGCGCACTCCCTACACCGCGGGCTATGGGGAGACCGTGTATTACGATGAGGCCTACGGCGGGATGGCCGACTACTACAAGCGCTACCGCGTCCGCTCCTACGCCACGGCCTCGGCGTACGACGCCTACGCGGAGCAGACCATGGCCCAGTACTCCCAGTACGCCCAGTACTCCCAGGTCCAGTCCTCGGCCATGGCCGCCACCACGGCCATGGCCGGCCGCATCCCCACCACCTTAGACGCGTACGACCGAGCGCTGCTGCCCACCCCGGGCGCGGCGGCCGCCGTCGCCGCCGCCGCCGCCACCGCCGCGGCCGCCGCCGCGTCCTCCACGTATTACACCCGGGACAGGAGCCCCCTGCGCCGCACGGCCGCCGCGGCCAGCACCGTCGGAGAGGCGTACACGTACGAGCGTGGGCAGCTGTCGCCCGTCTCCTCGGTGGCCCGGGCGTCCCTCTACGACATGCAGCGCTTCGGGCGGGACCCGTACGCGGACCGGGCGCGATACTCCGCCTTTTGAGCCGGAGGTGAGCGCGTCGGCGGCTCTCGGCACCGCAGGGGGGCCCCGCTGCCGGTGGTCCCGGTTGTGCAGGTCAAGCTCGAGGCGGGTGACGGGTCACGGTGACACGGACGGGTCCCGCGGGCGTTAAAGCCCGGCCGTGGCGAGGAGGTGCCGTGGTGAGCTGGGCGGCGCCGGTGTCGCTCTCACGGCTGTAACTCACGTTCCTACTGGGCCGGGCGCTGTCCCGGCAGTCCCCGCGGGGTGGGGGGTTCCCACAGAGCCCCCGGCCTCAGGGCAGCTCCTGCCCGCACGGGCCGTGGGCCCGAGCCCCTCCGCTGCTCCGCATCAGGACTCTGTTGCTGCCAGGAAGCCGCAGCTCCCCGGGGCGCCGGGGCTCGGCAGGGCTCCGGATCGGCCCCGGGGGCACCTGCGCCAACTCCTCTTTTCTCTTACAGGTAAGATTTGTGCGGCTGGACGTCGGGGTCCCGTCGCACGCCGACTCGGCGCCGCGCGTCTCGGGCCGCGCCGGGTGCCACCACCGCCGCGTGCCGCTCCCGGGCCCGTTCCTTACGGACACGCGGCCCGTCCTCACCCCGGGCAGGATTAGCTCAGCCCCTCCCTCAGCTTCCCCACCCCCCTGGGCAGGATTTTGCTTTTCCAGGTAGTTTTTGGGTCCCCACCCCGGGCTCAGGTGTGAGCGCGCATCCGCAGCCGTCCCCCAGCGCCAGCTTTGCTTTGCTTCGCCGCCCCCTCGCTCCCCCGGAGCTCTCCCCGAGTCGTCGTTTTGCCTTTTTATTCCTTTATTTTTTAAGAGGGTGGATAATCCAGTGGTAGGTTTTTACCCCAACGCCGTAGCTGAACGGAGGCCGCCGCGCCGGTGGGGGTGGAACCCCCCGAGTGATTTAGAGTCCCCCGACCCCACTTTCCGGTAAAATAAAACTCAAAATTTTTAAAAAATGGCGCTGCCTCCACCCCCGGTTCTTTCTCTGCGCTAGAGTCCCCTCGGAGCATGGCACGGAACCTTCTGGAACTCCCCGGTGCCGCCTGTGCCCTGCCTGGCTCAGACCGGAGCTTCCAGGGAGGGGCTGCTGCAAACGGGGACACCCCCAAAACCTTCCCAGGGCCCCCCAGAGGGGCACCCAGGGGTAACAGAGGGCCTTCAACCCCCAGCTCTTCCTCTTCCTCATGGGCGGCAGGAGCCGCCGCTTAACCTGCCCAGGGCTAATTAGTCCCCAGGCTGCATTGTTTGTCCCCAGACTGGTTCATTTTGTCCCCAGACTCGCTCGTTTGTCCCCACATGCCCTCCTGCCTCTCGGTGTTCATTAATTAAGGCCATTAAGCACAGGATGTGCCTTTGGTGATGGGGACTCAAGGCCAGGCCCCGGGGTGTGTGGCCACCCTGGAGAGGAGGGGAGAAGCGTCCGACTCTCCTGCCTGGCTAATTACCGCGGTGGTTAATGAGCCTTGGCCATCCCTCCTGTGGCACAGCCAGGACTGGGCTCTGACCGGTCCCTGCGGAGAGACGGGGACAGTCAGGGTGGGGACGGTGGTACCCTCGACCCCTGGCATGGCACACACCACCCCTCAAAACAGCCTTTTCTCACCCAAAACAAGGCCCTGGCACAGGTCAGTGCCGGCAAACCCGTGTTCCTGCTGCCGGCTCCGAACGCTGCTCATCCTCCAAATCCGCCTCCTCCGTGGGGGGAAAGCAGCTCCAGCACCGGCAGCGGTATCAGCCCGGGCTGGGCGGTGATGGTGGCACCGGGAGGTGTCCCCAGGGGTGGCAGTGGACCCCCAGGACTGGGAAAGAACAGGCGGGAGGCGTTGGGAACCGGAGCAGACCCCAGCATTTATTTACATTCATAAAAAAAACCTGGCACTGTGCCGGGCCCAATGCTGGAAACGGGGAATTCGCCCAAAAAACGGGACAACTCGTGGTATAAAAGAGTCTGAGCTGCACGGCTGCAACCGCTGGGTTATGAACCGAGCGCCGGCGGGGGATGAACCGTGCGGCCACTGCCAACTGTAACCGCGGAGAGCCTTCTAAAAAAACTCAAACAGCAAAACCAGAAAAATCTCGGCTGACAAAGAACCGTCCGTGCCCCAGCGGGGCGGCGAGCGGGGCCGCGGCCGGCTCAGAGGCGGCGCTGGTAGCCCGAGTGGACGCGGGCGGCGGGCAGGTAGTCGCCGTAGCCGCCCGAGTAGCGGGCGTACTCGGCGTGCGCGTCCGGCAGGCGGCGGTAGTCCAGCGGGGACTTGGTGGGCGAGCGGCGGTACGCCAGCGGCGAGTCCGCTAAGCGCCGGTAATCGGCCAGCTCGGACAGACGGCGCTCGGAGCCGTACCTGGGCGAGAGAAGAGACGGGGGTCAGCCGGAGGGGGGACGGCGCCCGGGTCTGCCGCCGCCGGCGGCACCGCGTCCTGCCCGGGGACGCGCCGCGATGGGCAAAGCCGGCGCAGGACGGGATCGGCCACCGGACGCCGCGGAGGCCCCGCTGTGCGCCGCCACCTCCCTTCACCCGCAACGAGCCCCGTGCCCTCCCCAGGGTCTGCGTGGCGCGAGCGGAGCCGTGGCGCCCGCCGCGCCGGGCGATAGCCGGCCACGCCGGTGCCGCGTGGCGCCGGTCAAGCCGCGAGCGGTGCGCTGGAGGCCGGCGAGCCGGCGAGCAGCAGGAGGCAGGGGCGGGGGTCGGTGCCCCGCCCGGCACCGTACCTTTTAGCCAGAGAGGACGATTTTTTGTATGGGTCATCGTAGGCGGCGCTGCGAGGCGGGGAGAGGCGGGTGCGCTCGTAGGGCGGTGCGGCGGCGGCCTGCGCCAGGCCCAGGTAGGAGCCCGCCGGCTGCCCCAGCTGGCTCGGCCCGTCGTAGGCGCTGCCCGGCTGGGCTCGGTACGCGGCCGCCAGCGCGGCGGAGGACGGCTGCTGCGCCGGGTAGGAGGCCGCCATGGCGCCGGAGGCCTGGGCCCGGTACGCGGCCGTCAGCGGGGCGGAGGCCTGCGCCTTGTAGGAGGCGGCGGCGACGGCGGCCTGGCTGCCGTAGGACGCGGCCAGAGAGGAGCCCGTCTGCGCGCCGTAGCCGGCGGGGAGCGCGGCGGCCGCGGGCTGGGCACCGTAGGATGCAGGCAGGCCCGCGGCGGGCTGGGCGCCGTACGAGGCCGAGTGGCCCACGGTGGGCTGGGCGCCATACGAGGCGGACAGCGCGGGCTGGGCGCCGTAGGAGGCCGAGTGGCCGGCCACGGGCTGGTAGGCAGCGGCGGCGTGACCAGCCACGGCCTGGGCGCTGTAAGAGCTAGCGTGCACCGCCACGGCCTGGGCGCTGTAGCTGGCAGACAGCGCGGCGCCGGGCTGGGCGCCGTAGGAGCCGGCGTGGCCGTCCATGGGCTGGGTGCCGTAGGAGCCTGCGGCCAGCTGGGTACCGTAGGACGCCACGTGCACAGCCACGGCCTGGGTGCTGTAGGAGCTGGCGGAGCCGGCAGCGGGCTGGGCGCCGTAGGCGGCAATGGCGGGCTGGGCGCTGTAGCCCGCCGAGTAGCCTGAGGCGGGCTGGGCACCGTAGGAGGAGGCCAGGGCGGCGGACTGGACGCCGTAGGAGCTGAGGGAGTTGGCGGCGGCGGGCTGGGCGCCGTATGAGGCGGCGGCAGCGGGCTGGGCGCCGTAGGAGCCGAGGGAGTTGGCGGCGGCGGGCTGAGCGCCCACGGCGCCCAGGGAATTGACGGCGGGCTGGGAGCGGTAGGCGCTGCCCAGCGAGGCCGAGGGCTGGGCGCGGTACGCGGCGGCCTGGCCCGTGGTGGGCTGAGGGCGGTACGCCACGCCCAGGGAGGCTGAGGGCTGGGCTCGGTACGTGGCCCCCAGCGAGGCCGAGGGCTGGGCGCGGTAGGCGGCCGGCTGCGCCGCCATGGGGAGGGTCACCGGTGCGTAGCCGGCGCGGGTCGGTGAGCGCCGCAGCGGGCTGCGGTCCCTGCCAAAGTAGGAGGGGGAGGCGGGCCGGGGCTGCACATCGAAGGCGTCGTACTTGGCGCCGAAGCGCTGCTGGTAATCGTACAGGGAGGGGGTCGTGGCGTAGCCGGCGCCCGCGGCCGAGGGGAAGGCGGCGTCGGCCGGCCGGCGCTGCTGGTCGAAGCCCTCGATCTTGGGCTGGAACTTCTCGCGGTACTCGAGGCCGATGCGCTTGGTCTTGTCGACGCCGAGGGCGGGCGGCGGCGCCTGGCCCGTGCCCTTCTTCTGCACGTTGGTGGAGAGCTCCACGTTCACCCGGCGCCCCTTCACCTCCTTCCCATTTAGGTTTTCGATGGCAACTTTAGCATCGGCTTCGTTCTCCATGTGCACAAAGGCATAGTCTGACAAAGCAGCAGAGAGAGCAGTGAGGGGAGAAAACACAACTCGTTACAGGAGCTGGCGCTAACGAGCCGTGCGGCGGCAGCGGGACGGGCGCAGGACGGGCGCTGCCGGCCCCGGGACGGCGCTGCCGGCCCCGCTCGCCGGCGAAGACACAACCACCACTGTCGGCTCTGCCCCACGCTCGTTATTTGCTCACAGCCCGCCCGGCGTTCCCCAGCTCACGGCCTCCCCCAGCCCGCCTGGCCCCCTCCGTGTCCCCCCAGGCTCTGCCTCCTGCGACCCCCTCCCAGCCCCTCCCTGGCACACGGGGACGAAGGGCCCGGGCTGGGCTGGCAGTGCCAGCACCGTGGGCTCGGCTGGGACGTCCTGGCAGTGAGCGGAGCAAAGCTGAGAGAACCGGCGCCAGCACAGAGAGCGGGACAGAGGAAAGGGGGGAGAGAGGAAGGATGGGGAGAAGAAGAGAGGATGGAAAAAGACAAGGACAGAGAAGGGAACGGGGACTTGAGACAAGAGGGTGAAGGAGGGAGGAAGGGCCTGAGCACCCCCCGTGAGCACTCGGCCACGGTGAGGAACCGGTGCCACGCGGCACAACCACGGCTCAGCAGCACAGAGGCGTCTGAGGACAGCGAGGAGCAGGGAAGCAGGACCTGGTGGCAGCTCTGGTGGCTGCCTGTGGCACTCGGCCCAGTGGGTTTGGGGGCTGGATGCCCCCATGGCGGTCAGGGGGTCACCCCCTCTGGCACGACGGGTCCGGGGCCGGCACAGGGCAGGAGGACAGCGACCCCATGGTGTTTCCCTGCAGTCACAGACCGAGACCACCGGAACCAGTGACAACCCACCCAAGGGGGTGTGCTGTCCTGTGCTGGGAGCATCGCTGGCCCAATAAACCCATCCCAGACCTCTGAGCATCAGCACCATGTCACCCTCTCCCGTGTCCCCCCTCTGCCATCCTACCCCCCTGGCTGCTGTCCCACATCCACATGTCCCACTGCGGTAGCCCAAAAAGGGAATGACACCTCCATGTCACCCCCAGCCCTACTGTCACCCCCTGGGATGGCCAGGGCACCCCCAAATCCCAGGGGTCATTGGGCAGGTTTTGCCAGGCTGTGCTGGTGGCTGTGACCTGGGACAAGAGAGCAGAGGAACAACGTCCTGCTCCTGTGGGCAGGGCACACGGGCACTGCGGGACATCACCCAGACTCCAGGGCTGGGTGAGAGGGGACGAGATGACAGCAGGGGCAGGGAGAGAGAAGTGGAGTGACAGTTGTCAGTCCATCTGTGTGACATGGGCGACACTTAATTTGGGGGAGGTAGGTGACCCCAACAGGCTCTGTGGGGGTCCCCAATGTGAAGCTATCGAACCCCTCCGGGGTTTCCTGTTGTGTTCTATGCGCGTCCCAGCTCTGTGTCCAAGCGTGTCTGTGGCAGCCAGGCTGTGGCCTGGGGGCGATTTGGTCACAGAGGTGGCAGCAGCGGGCAGGGGTTCACCCCACCTGGGGCTGGGAGCAGTGATGGCACAGAACAAAGCTGCCAGGAAGGCGATTATGGGGCTGTTCAGGAGTGCGGGGAGCCCACATGGGCCACTCGAGGGAGGATGAGGAGGTTGGCTGGAGGAGGGATAATGTAGAGATTGAGGGGGCTGGGGAGCCCACATGGGGTTTGGGGAGGGGATTGCAGAGCACGAGGTCGGCCGGAGGAGGGTTATCACGGGAGTTACCGGGTCAGGGGCACCCACAGGGGCTGGCGCAGCCCCACATGAGCCGGGGGGAGGCGATCGAAGACACGTGGTTGCGAGGGGGGGGTTAAGGGGCCTGGACCGCCCACACAGGCCCGCACCGCCTCGGCCGGGGAAGGCGGAGGCGGTGGAGGAGGACGTGGCTGGCAGCAGGGGGGTTACGGGAGCTCACTCGGGCTCGCACGGCCCCGCTCGGGGCAGGGGGGAGGCGGCAGGAATCCCCCCGTTCCACCAGCCCGGGCCGCGCCGGGGTCCGGGCGGGGGCGACGCCGCAGTCGGACGGAACTCGGGTGCTACGGATCACCCGGCGGCTCGGGCCGAGCTCGGCGGCGGGGGCCGCGCGGCCCCGGCGGCGGGTCCGGTACCTTTCACCACGTCGCACTCCACCACGGGGCCGTACTGCTGGAAGAGCGAGCGCAGCTCCCCGCTCGTGCACGCGGCCGACACATTCCCCACGAAGATCTTGCAGGTGTTGGTGGGGCGCGGCCGGGATGGCTCCACCACGATGCGGCGGCCGTGCAGCTGGTGCCCGTTGAGCTGCGAGATGGCGCGCGCGGCCGCCGCCTCGTCCCGCAGGTGCACGAAGGCGAACTGTTTCATGAGGGCGACGCCCAGCACCGGCCCCGCGGCGCCGGCGAACAGCTCGCTCAACTCCTCCGCCGTCGCCTCCTCGGGGACGTTGCCCACGAAGAGTTTGATGCCGGGACGCATCGCGGCGGGGATCGGTGGGGGGGAGAGCAGCGCGGACAGAACAGGCGGCGGCGGCGGCGGCTTCAAAATGGCGGCGGTTCCTGAGGGCGGCGGGGGCGGCGCCGCGCGCCGCGCGCCTGCGTGCCGTGCGCACCGAGCGGCCCCAGCGCGCATGCGTGCGGCGCGCACCGCCCGCGCGCGCTCCGCTCGCCTCCAGCTAAGCCACGCCCCCATACCCGGGCCGCTCTGGCCACGCCCCCTCTTAAAGGAGCCGCAGCACTTCGGGGATCGCCCCCTCTGTGTCCGTCCCCCCCCCGACCCGCAGCGGCTGCAGAGCGAGGGGCGTTTATTGGGGGGGCTCCTAAAGGTGGGGGCTGGGGGTCTCCATGGCGGGGGTCCCCGGGAGAGTCCCGTGGCTTCGGTCGCGCTCCTCCCAGAGAGTGACGCCGTCGCAGGAACAGACGCGTTTGGGGTTCTGGAAGAGCCCGGCCGCGCGGGCCACCACGCCACAGGCCAGCCTGGGGACACCGGAGGGTCAGGGAGGGGTCACCCCACAAAGACCCCCCCATCAAAATCCTCCTCGAGCCCTCCCCAGTGCTCACCCCGGTCCCGAGTTGCCGGTGACGCGCGACAGTGGGTGGGACCCCCGGCCCAGATCGTCCTCGCCCTCGGCCACCACCACGGAGCGGCCGATGATGTCCCAGACCTGGGGAGGGGGGAGTTGGGGGGGTCAGAACCCCACAGAGACCCTCCCCAGTTATGGGGACAGACCCCACCCAGGCAGAGAACTGGGGTCATGGGGCACAGCCTGGACCCCCCCAGCTGGGGTCAGAATCCGTCCTGGCTGTGGGGTGCAGCCCTGGGAGGGGGTGAACCCCGAGAGCCCCCCCCAGGACAACCCCCAGACCCCAATTCCCACCTTCAGCCGCGTGTCCTCGATTCGGAACCGCGCTCGGCCTTCGGAGTCTGCCCAGATGTTCCCCAGGTCCCCGGCATGCTGTGAGACGGGCATGGGGGGTCAAGAGCCCCCCAAAACTCACAGAGCTCCCCCCAACCCCACAGAGACCCCCCCCAATTCCTCACTGCCCCACAAAACCCCTCCAGAGACCCCCCCAGATTCCACCCCCAGCTCACCCTGTGCTGGTCCTGGGGTCCCCCGTGGCTCTCCCCGTCGGGGTTGAAGTGGCCCCCGCAGCTGTTTTGGGGGGGAAGGATGGGACATAGGGGCTTAAATTGGGGGTCCCTACCCCTGTAGCCCCCCCCCCACAGTCCCTCCGACCCCTCTTACCTGTTACAGGGGTCCGAGAGGTCCCCAAATTCGTGGATGTGGAGCCCGTGGGGGCCGGGGGGGAGCCCGGACACGGCCCCGTCCACGAGGCAGCGGCCGGGCGAGAGCTGCAGGAACCGGACCAGGCCCCGGACCCCCCCGGGACCCCCCAGCGCCGCCACTGCCGCCCCCCCGGCGGGAGCTGTGGGGGAAACGTCAGGGTCTGGCACCCCCAAAACACCCCCAGCACAAAAACAACCCCAGGCAGCCCCAAAACGGATCCTAAACCCCAGCCAGGGACAGCAAAACGCCTCCAGAAGCACCCAGGATCCCCCCCAAACCCCTGTGTGACCCCCCAAACCCCGCCAAGGGATAACCCAAATCCCCCGTGATCCCCTCCAAACCCTTCCAGAACCCCCCCAAAATCCCCCCAAGCCCTTCTCACCCTCGGGGGAGCCCCCCAAGCCCTTGAGCACAACCCCGCACCCCCAAACCCCTGACTGTGGTGGGACTCAGCAGCACCCAAACCCCTCCGGGACATCCCAAACCCCCTCAGGATCCCCCCAAAACCCTTCCAGGACCCCCCCCCAAAACCCCTCCAAACCTCACTGACCCTCGGGGGAGCCCCCCAAGCCCTTGAGCACAACCCCGCACCCCCAAACCCCTGACTGTGGTGGGACTCAGCAGCACTCAAACCCCTCTGGGACATCCCAAACCCCCTCAGGATCCCCCCAAAACCCTTCCAGGACCCCCCCCAAAACCCCTCCAAACCTCACTGACCCTCGGGGGAGCCCCCCATGCCCTTGAGCACGGCCCTGCACCCCGAATTCTCCAGCAGCTCCCGCACTCGCTCGGCCGCTGCCGTGGTCTCCACCAGCACCGACTGCTCCTGGGGCCGCAGCTCCAGCAGCTTCACGTCTGGGGGGGCACACAGGGAGTGTCGGGGGTCCCCCAAAACCCTGGGGGGGGTCTCGGGCTCGGGTCGGGGGGTCTCACCTGGAGCCGTGTCCAGCGCTGCCCGCACGGCATCGGCACAGCCGTGGCAGCTCATCTGCACCGCGAACTCCAGCTGGGGGGGAAACCGGGGGGGTCAGCACCCCAAAATTGGGGGGGAAAGCGGGAAAAGAGTGCAAAAAATGAGGGGGAAAGTGTCGGCAACGCAAAAATGGGAGGCAAAAAGGGGGGGGCCGCGCCCCGAAACTGGAGAGAAAGGGAGGCCTGAACGTGCAGAGCTGCCCGGGGAGGGGTTGTGAACCCCCAAAACTTGTTGCTGAGGCTCTGAACCCCCAAACTCGCCCTGCGAGGGGGTTCTGCACCCCCAAAAAGTGCTTCTCATGCGGCCCTGAACCTCCAACCGCCCCCCCCCGCTAAGACTTCTGCACCCCAAAATGCCCAGGAAGGCATTTTGCACCCCCAAATCTCCCAAAACCAAAGAGTTTTACCCGCAAACCGCCCGTCCTCCGTTCCCCGAGCCCCCGAGCCGCTCCGTCCCCCCTTCCCCGACTCTCCGAGCCCCTCCGCTCTCCCGGTCCCGACCCTCCCGTCCCGTCCCGGGGGTCCCGACCCGGCAGCTGCTCCCGGCCGCCTCCGGCGACGCCATAGCCGCGGACTCTGACCCCGGAACCGCTCCTGCGTCACTGCGGCGCGACGGACCCGTTCTGGCGGGGGACCGGATGCGGCCGCACAATGGGGAAGGGTTTGGCGGTGGCGCTGCTTCCGGCGTTCTGTCGTCATGGCAACGAGGCGGGGTCGGTAACGGGCCCGACGGGGGAAATTCCGGGGGGATTTTGACGGGCTTGGGGGGATTTATGGGAGACCGGAAGGATTTTGGTGGCTTATGGGGCTTTTGGGAATGCGATAGTGGGGAAGGCGGGGTGCTGTGGGATGCAGTGGGGTTTTGGGAGGTCCTCGCGGTGGGGGGGGGGGGAGGAATTGGGTTTTCCCATGATGGGATGGGGGGGCTGCAGGTGTCAGGGGGCTCATCCCGCCCACGGGGGTACACCAAGGACCCCTAAAATCCCCCTGGGGAGGTCCCCAAAGTGGCCCGCATTTCCGCCTCGACCCTGCCAAAACGCCGTGTGGCAATAAAGAGCTGAAAAACCCCACTTTTATTGGCCCTAAACCAAGCACGGACACAGCTGAGGGACCAAATCCGGGGACCACGGGAGTGGAAATAGGATGTGATGAACCCAGCTACCATGGGTTAGAGCCCCTCCTGAGGCTCAGAGACCCCCAAAACCAGGTTATCAGCACCCCCCCAAGGACTCAACCCCCCCTCAAACCCTCAGCCCATCCCCTCCTTCACCTGCTGCACCACCCTGGCCCTCACCGCCCGCCCCTCTCGGGACCCCGGCCCGGGGGGCGGCGGCGGCTGCGGGGGGGGCTCGGGGTGTCCCGGGGCGGGCGGGAGCCCCTCGGGGGGCTCGAGGGGGACGCGGCGGCGCAGGGCGATGTTGTGCAGGATGCAGCAGGCCAGGAAGATCTGGCAGACCTTGGGGGGGCTGTACTGCAGCCCCCCGCCCGCCAGGCAGCGGAAGCGGCGGCGCAGCAGCCCCAGGGTGCGGCGCAGGGGGTCGAGGGTCCGCGCGTGCAGAGCGTTGTAGCGCAGCTCGGCCGCGCCCCGCGGGCCCGAGATCGGCGTCAGCAGCCACGGCTTCAGCGGGTACGTGCGGTCACCTGCGGGGAAAAGGGTTGTGGGTGTCGGAGGGAGACACCTGAACCACCCCCAGAGCGTTGGGGGCACCCCAAAACCACCCCCAGAGCATCGCAGGCATTCCTAAACCAACCCCAGAGCATTGGGGGCACCCCAAAACCACCCCCAGAGCATTGGGGGCACCCCCAGAGCCACAGGTTAACCCCAGGCTTCAGCAGGTACGTGCAGTCCCCTACAGGGGCGATGGGACTGAGGTGTAAGGAGACCCCCACAGGGGTCACGCCCCTATTCCCGACACCCCCAGGATCCTCCCCAATCCCCAGGATCCCCTCACCCAGCAGCCAGACCCCCTCCAGCCTGGTGGCCTCCATGAGCCAGACTCAGGATCAAGTCCCCTGCCACTGTCCCCAATCCGGGACCCCTCCCAAACCACTCCAAAGACCCCCTCAAACCCCCCTCACCCAGCAGCCAGACCCCCTCCGGCCTGGTGCCCTCCATGAGGCGCGCCAGGGCCGAGTTCTCCAGCACGGTGGCGTTGGGGCACGACCCGGGGAACTTGGCCACGACGTTGGTGATGGCGCCGTGGCGGTCGCACACCACCTGCATGTTGATGGAGTGGAAGTTGGCGGCGTTCCGGAACAGCGGCTCGTTGTCGGCCGGAGCCCTCAGCGCCACGTGCATGGCGCCCACCAAGCCCAGCACCCCGGGCAGCGCCGGGGGGTCCCCGGGGGGCGCGGGCGGAGGGGGGAAGGCGATGTAACGGGGCGCCCGCCGCTGCAGAGCCGCCAGGAACTGCGCCAGGCAGTTGGACATGGCCGACTGGCTGATGCCCGTGCTGAGGCGAGACGCGGTCTGGAAGGAGCCCGAGGCCAGGAAGGCCAAGGCCGAGGTGACCTTGACGGCCACGGGCAGCGCGTGGCTGCGGCCGGTGAGGCTCTGCAGGTCGGCGCCGAGCTCCCGGCACAGCGCGGCGATGGCCGCTCGGTCCAGGCGGCAGCGCCGCAGCGCCTGCTCCTCGCTCAGCTCCAGGAAGGAGCAGCGCACCCGGTAAATGCGCTGGGCCGGGTACGGGCGGCGGCGGCGGCGGCCGCGGCGGGGGCTCGGGGATGGGGAAGGGGTGGAGGGAGCACCCGAGGGTGCGGGGAGGGAGCTCCTGCATGGGGGTGTGGGGTGCGAGGCGTGGTGCAGGTCCTGAGCCCGGTCCTGATCCCGTTCGCGGTCTTCATCCCGGTCACGGTGCTGATCCCGGTCACTGTCATGGTCCTGTTCCCGCTCCCGGTGCTGATCTCGATCATTGTCGTGGTCCTGGTCCCGCTCCCGGTGCTGATCTCGGTCCCTGTCGTGGTCCTGACCCCAGTGCCGGTCCCAGTCCTGTTCCTCGTCGCTGTCCCGGTTCCGGTGCCGGCGCCGCTCCCGGAGCCGCCGCAGCAGCAGCACCGTGTGGGACATGGCGGGGCGTGGCCACAGAAAAGGGCGTGGTAACAGTCCCGGGGTGCGGCCACTCGGTACCGGTCGATCCCGAAGCCGGTGGGGCCGGTCTGTCCTTGTCCCGGTGCCCGTCCCGGTGCCCGTCCCGGTGCCTGTCCGTGTCCCTGCCTCTCCCGGTCTCTCCCGCTCCGTCCCGGCTCCCTCGCTCGGACCCTCCCGGCTCCAGGCCGCGCCCCTTCCCCGCATTCTGATTGGTCGGTGCTGCTGTCACGTGCCCTGAAAGCCCCGCCTCAGCCCTCCCGTTCCGCCGCGCCGCCGCTCCCCATTGGCCGACGCGAGGGCGGGAGCGCTTTGTGCCGGACGCTCTCCGCGCCGCCGCTGGGCGGGGGCTTCGCGGCGCCTCCACCAATCACATCGCACCGTTTCTCCGTTTCGGCCAATCAGCGCGTGCGGTGGGCGCGGCCCCGCGTGAGGCGGCCACGGCCATTTTGTTGCCGTCATCGAGTGCCGGGGCGAGGGGGGGCGCGGTGAGAATCGGGGGATCCCGGGGGGGACACGGATGGGACCGGGAGGGGCTGGGGACGAGCGGGGACGGAGCTGAGGCCGCGCTGGGGCCCTGCTGTCTGTGAGGACTTACGGGACGGGGTTCCGCGGCCTCGGGAAGGGGCCTGGAAGGGGCCTGAGCCCCGGGATCGGAGCACAACCGGGGGTGAGACTCCGCTGGAGACTTGCCGGGGCCTGAAGGCGTCCCGGCTCATTGTGAGGAGGGCGGGCCCGGGGGGATCTCCCCTGAGGGGGTGTCCACGTCAGGGTGCGCTGAGGTGCCCCCCCTGAGCGGGTGGGCGGGATCGCATCGGGAATCAGCCAGAGGAGGGTCTATGAAAGGTCGGGGGAACCTTTCCCATCCCCAGAGTGGCTCCGACCCCTCAGCGGAGCCGGGGGTGGTCTGGGGAGGGTCTCACCGAGCTCCCCCTTCCCTCCCACCCCTCAGGCGGGTCGCGATGGTGAAGCTGTTCATCGGGAACCTGCCGCGGGAGGCGACGGAGCAGGAGATCCGCTCCCTGTTCGAGCAGTACGGGAAGGTGCTGGAGTGCGACATCATCAAGAACTACGGCTTCGTGCACATCGAGGACAAGACGGCGGCCGAGGACGCCATCCGCAACCTGCACCACCACAAGCTGCACGGCGTCTGCATCAACGTGGAGGCCAGCAAGAACAAGAGCAAGGCCTCCACCAAGCTGCACGTGGGCAACATCAGCCCCACGTGCACCAACCTGGAGCTGCGCGCCAAGTTCGAGGAGTACGGCCCCGTCATAGAATGTGACATCGTCAAGGACTACGCCTTCGTGCACATGGAGAGGGCCGAGGATGCCGTGGAGGCCATCCGGGGGCTGGACAACACCGAGTTCCAAGGTGAGGCTCAGGCTTGGGGAGTGCCGGGCTGGGAGGGGGCACTGGGAGGTTCTGATCTGGGGGAATTTTGGCCGATTTCGATGTTACTGGCCCCGCTCTGTGGTTGGTGCTGCGTTCTGGGCCTCTTCTCGTGCCAGAGTGCCGGAATTTGGCTCTCGGGGTGGTGCCAGCGCTGGGGGCACCCGTGGTGGCTCCGTGCCAGGGCAGAGCAGCTCCACAGTGCGGGTTTGTTGGAATTTCAGAGGATTTGTCCCAAACTGGCTGGTTCAGGGCGAATTCCGCCCTTGGGGCTGCTTCCCAGGACCGGGGCTGTCCCTGTGCTGCTGGAATTTGGAGGACAATGGGGCTGGGAGCCAGCGCCGTGACCCACTGGTTCCCATTGTCCCCTCAGTGCTGCCTGAAGTGGCTCTCAGGGTTCCCCTGGGCCAGTGCCACTGCCTGAGGGTCCTGTGGTGCTGGTGCCATTTCTGGGGGTCCCATGGACCACCAGCTGCAGCCCGGGTTTGCCGCCACGGTGTCAGATATCCTGATCGTTGACATAATTTAATCTTGGTGCAATAATTAAATAGCTAAATAACAAAACAGCAGCTGGAGTTTGTGCCTCTGACAGGGACCCCAGACAAAGGAGCCCCATGGCTTTTATGTCCTGGGTCTGTGCATGGGAAGGTCTGAGGGTTGTCACCTCCTGCCCTGTCCCTGAGTGTCCCTCACCCGCCTGGGCCACAGGTCCCCAGGCCCCTTGTTGTGCCTCAGTTCACGGTCACTTCCTAGAGAACATCCCACGGTGACTCTTGGTGACCTCATGGTGCCAGGGGTGGCTCTTGAGGGTCCCCAAGTGGTGCCAGTGCCAGGGACAGATCTGGGGCACCCCGTGGTGCCAAGCTGGCACCGGCTCTGGAGAACCCCACAGCGCTGGGGTGACTCTGGGGGCACCCAGTGGTGCCGTGGGGTCCCATTACAGGCTGCCAATGCCAGGATGGTCCTTGGAGACCCCGCAGTGCGGTGCCAGCCCTGTGTGACCCCACTGTGCCAGAGCGAGGGGGTGACTCTGGGGGTCTCTGTGGCCCGGTGCCGGTGTTGAGTGCGGCTCTGGGGGATCCCATGGCCCCATGGCCGAGGCTCTGGGGGCGGGCCGGGCGCGGTGCCGGGGGTGACGCCGCGTCTCCCTCTCCCCAAGGCAAGCGGATGCGCGTGCAGCTGTCCACCAGCCGGCTGCGGACGGCGCCCGGGATGGGAGACAAGAGCGGCTGCTACCGCTGCGGGAAGGAGGGGCACTGGTCTAAGGAGTGCCCGGTCGATCGCCCGGGGCAAGTGGCGGACTTTGCCGAGGCCTATAACGAGCAGTACGGAGCCGTGCGCACTCCCTACACCGCGGGCTATGGGGAGACCGTGTATTACGATGAGGCCTACGGCGGGATGGCCGACTACTACAAGCGCTACCGCGTCCGCTCCTACGCCACGGCCTCGGCGTACGACGCCTACGCGGAGCAGACCATGGCCCAGTACTCCCAGTACGCCCAGTACTCCCAGGTCCAGTCCTCGGCCATGGCCGCCACCACGGCCATGGCCGGCCGCATCCCCACCACCTTAGACGCGTACGACCGAGCGCTGCTGCCCACCCCGGGCGCGGCGGCCGCCGTCGCCGCCGCCGCCGCCACCGCCGCGGCCGCCGCCGCGTCCTCCACGTATTACACCCGGGACAGGAGCCCCCTGCGCCGCACGGCCGCCGCGGCCAGCACCGTCGGAGAGGCGTACACGTACGAGCGTGGGCAGCTGTCGCCCGTCTCCTCGGTGGCCCGGGCGTCCCTCTACGACATGCAGCGCTTCGAGCGGGACCCGTACGCGGACCGGGCGCGGTACTCCGCCTTTTGAGGTGAGCGTCGGGAGCGCCGGGAGCTCCTCCCGGGCCTCTCCGCGCTGCCGGCTCCTGCTGACGGGCTTTTCCCCCGCCCCCGCAGGATCGCCACGGAACCCCTGGGACTCGCCGCCGCTGCCGTGGCTCCGCAGCCCCCCCGGACGCCGCCGCCGCGTCAGGTCAGACGCGCCCCGGGCCGCTGCCGCCGCCGCCGCCGCGTCCCCTCCCCGTCGCCGGGACCCCCCGTCCCCGCCGGAGCCGCCGGAGCCGCCGCGTCCCACCGCCCGCGTGTCCCCGTGGCCGGGTGTCCCCGAGTGTCCCCGAGTGTCCCCGAGTGTCCCCCACCTCCCCTCACCTCTCTGCTCTCTTCCAGGTGCGGCGGCCTCGGATGGAGCCGTGTCCCCCCTGCCTGAGCCCCCCTTTTTTGTACGGAGCTTCCCCAGAGTCCCCCTCGCCCTCCTGCTCGGGCGGGGACACCCCCGGCCTCACCCGCCCCTTTTCCAGCAAAATAAAACTTTTCACCGAATTTCTGTCACCGAATTTCCGTGCCCGGGCCGTTCCTGCAGCGCTGGGCGGGGTCTGCGGTGGGCGTGACCAGCTCTGGCCAATCAGCGCGCAGCGCCTGCGGCGTGGTTAAAAATCCCGCGCCAAATATGCAAATAAGCACCGGGCGGGAGGGGGCGGAGCGAATGCAAATTGAGGGCGCGAGCGGCCAATCAGGTTGTCGCATGAAACGAGCGGGCTCTATGCCGGGAGGTGGGCGGGGCTATGCAAATTAGCCCCGCTGAGGGGGCCCGACCCCATTTTAGCCACGGACCTTGAGGGGGGTTTTTTGGCGCCCGGAACTCATTTCACAAGTTCGCGTTCCTTTCTTTTGCCCGGACTTTTGTGGCTTTTCTGACATCACTTCCGGCGCGACGCCGTCTCCGCAGCGACCATGGCGCTGAACGGGGGTGAGGCACCGGCGGGACCCCCCGGGACCCCCGAGTCGCCAACGGGAGTCACCCTGGAACCCCCCGAGCGACCGGGACCCCCCCGAGCCCTGAGCATCCTCCCCGGGACCCCCGCCCACCACCGGGATTTTCCCGGGACCCCCCCCGGACCCCTCCGTGCCCGTCCCGCCCCTCCGAGCCCCCCCATAGCCCCCTTAACCCGCCCTCCCCTCATTGTGGGACCCCCCCCGCGACCCCTCGGCGAGCGATTCCCCCTCCCGGGACCCCCCGGTAACCGAGACCCCTCCGCTGCCCCGCAGGCGTGGACGAGGCCGAGGCGCGGCGGGAGCGGCTGGACCGGGCGAGCCGGGCCATGGGGGGGCTCCTGCTGCGGGGGTACCGAATGTTGGGGAGCTCCTGCCCCCAGTGCGGGGTGAGCGGAGCGGGGGGGACACCGGGACCCCCCCTCGGATCCCCCCGGGACCCCCCCGGGATCCTCGGGAACGGGGAGGGGGCGGGAATGGGAGGAACCGGGAGGAGCTGGGATCTTCATGGGGGGGGAATGGGGGGGGAATGGGGGGCTGGGACCCCCCGGGAATTTGGGGGGGTGTTCGGGGGGGGTCTCAGCCCCTCCTGACCCCCCCGAACCCCCCCAGACGATTCTGCTGCAGGACAAGGAGCAGCGGCTGCTCTGTGTGACCTGCCAGGACCCCGAGGGGCCCGGGAGGGGGCACGGTACGGCCGGGGGGGGAATAGGGAATTTGGGGGGGTGGAATTGAGGGATTGGGAATTTTGGGGGTGGGAATTAGGAGGGAGACGGAAATAGGGAGGTTGGAGGGAGCAGGAATTTGAAGGAGGGAGCAGGAATTTTTGGGAGGGGACCGAGGGGAGCTCTGACCATTCTGGGACCCCCAAAACCCGCGTGGGCACCGCGGTGGGGGGGGGGTGGGGTCCCCCCATCATCTCCCCTCCCCCCCCTCACTCTCCCCTCTCCCCTCCCCCAGCTGCTCCCCCGCGCCCTCCCCCGCCGCCCCCCCGGCCCGAGCACTGCGAGGGGGCGGCCGCGGCTTTTCGGGGGGCTCCCCCGGGCCCCCCCGAGCCCCCCGGGGCCGCGGTGGCGGCGGCGCGGGCGGCGGTGCTGCAGAAGCTGCTCTGGGCCGCGCAGGAGCTGCCGAGGACGGCGTCGGCCGAGGGCAGCGCCCAGCTCTGCCGCCTGGTGCGGGACTGCGCCGACGCCCTGGGGGGGCTGCAGGCCCTGGAGCCCCCCCGCGGGGCCGCCGAGCCCCCCCCGACCGCCTGAGAGACCCCCAAAAACATCCCCCCATAAAGGCCGCCCGTGGTGCCCCCGCCCCCAGAGCGTGTGTGGGTTTTATTGGGGGTCCGGGGGGGTCTGGGGGGGTTTGGGGGGGTCTGGGGGGGTTTGGGGGGTGTTTGGGGGGTTTTTGGGGGGGTCTGGGGGGGTGATGGATCGGGTGGGGGCGGGACAGTGGAGCAGGAGATGGAGCAGGGGATTGGGAAAGGATCAATGGATCAGGAGAGGATCAATGGATCAGGAGAGGATCAATGGATCCGGACATAGATCAATGGATCAGGGGAGGATCAATGGATCAGGGGAGGATCAATGGATCCTGACATGGATCAATGGGTCTGGATCAATGGATCAGGAGGGGAATCAATGGATCGGGAGAGGATCAGTGGGTTGGAAAGGATCAGTGGATCAGGACATGGATCAATGGATCCCAACAAGGATCAATACCCTGGGAATTCCCACGGGAAGCTCCTGGACAACAATCGGAGCCCGGGAATCAGCAAAATCCTTTGATATAAAAGGTTTGATATAAAGGAGTTTGATAGAAAAAGGGTTTGATATGAAACAAATTTGATAGAAAAGGGTTTGATAGAAAAAGATATTTGATATAAAAAGAGTTTGACATAATTTTGATATAAAGGACTTGATATAAAGAGTTCGATATAAAAATTGACATAAAACAAATTTGATATGGAAGAGATTTGATATAAAAAGTTTGACATAAAAAGGGTTTGATATAAAAAGTTTGATATGAAAGGGTTTGCTATTGAAGGTTTGATATAAAAAGTTTGATATAAAAAAGGTTTGACATAAAATCAGTTTGATATAAAGAGAGTTTGATATTAAAAAGGTTTGACGTAAAATCGATTTGATAGAAAAGGGATTTGCTACAGAAAGGGATTTGGTACAAAAGCGTTGATTCGGTGACGAAATCGGAGCCAAAACAAAACCGAAACCTCAAAAGCGCCGATCTGACCCCAAAATCGCCCCCAGCCCATCTCGGGGGGGTCACGGGGGGGGAGGGGTCACTCGGTGTCCCGGGGGGGGAGGGGCGGCCCCTCCCCCTCTCTCCGGTTTCCTGCGGGCGGGGCCGGGGGGGGGTCCGGAGCTGTCGCGACCGATCGCGATCCCGGCGCTGTCGCGAGCGGGGGAGGGGCTGTGCCGGGTTTTTGGGGACCCCCGGGGGGGGGTGCCGGGTTTTTTTTTGGGGGGGGTCTCCATGGGGAGCGTCTGGAAGCGGCTGCAGCGCGCGGGGAAACGCGCGGCCAAAGTTCGCTTCGAGGCGACCCTGGAGGAGCTGCTGGTGGAGGGGGGGGGCAGCTGGTGAGTGACCCCCCCCCCCCACCCGCGACCACCCCCCCCCCGATCCGTGGGACCCCCCCCAGACCTCCCGGGGACCCCCCGAAATCCAGAGGAACTCCCGAATCTTCCGGGATTCCCCCCGAATTCAGGGAATTCCCCCCCCCCGCCCCAAAATGCACGGGACGCGCCCCCCCCCCCACCCCGGGACCCCCCCCAAATCTCTGAGACGCCCCAAAGGTGAGGGAGGGACCCCAAACCCCCCCCAGGGACACCCCCAGACCCCTCCCGGGACCCCCCAAATCTCTGCGAACCCCCCCCGGACACCCCAAAAACATCGAGTCCCCCCCCCCCCCCCCCAAATTCCGGGGTAATTTTGAGTTTAAAATGTCCATAAATGGGGTCGGGCTAAAAATAGACCCGGGGGGGGAACCCCCCCCTCCCCTCCCCTCCCCCCCTCGGGGGTGTCCGGTTTCCCCCCCCGGCCCCAAATTTAGCCGCGACCCCCCCTCCGTGAGTGGGGGAGGGGGGCGCATTTTGAGGGTCCCGAGGGGGGGGAATTTTGGGGAGGGGGGCGTCAGCTTTGGGGGGAGCGGGGAGGATTTGGGGGTCCCGGAGAAGGGCTGGGTTTGGGAGGGGGGGGGTCAGTTTGGGGGTCCCGGGGGTGTCCTGAACCCCCCCCCCACGCCCCCCCAGGACCCCCGACAGACTGACGGTGGTGTGGAGCCGGCGGCACCGCAGGGTCTGCTCCAAGGTTGGGAGGGGTCCCGGGGGGGGTCGGGGCGGGGTCCAGGGGATCTCTGGGGGTCTCTGGGGATCCCGGGAAGATCGGGGGGGGGGTCTCTGATGGGGGGTGCAGCCCTTCAGGTGGTGGTTGAGGGGGTCAGGGGTGGTTTGGGGGGGGTCCCAGGGGGTCAGGGGTGGTTCAGGGGGGTTCCTGGGGGGTCCCGGGGGTGGTGAGGGAGGGTTTGGGGGGTCAGGGATGATTTGGGGGATTCCGTGGGGGGGTCAGGGGTGGTCCAGGGGGGTCCCGGGGGGGTCAGGGTGGATCGGGGGGTCCGGGGGTCTCTGACGGGGGGGTGCAGCCCCGCAGGTGG
Organism: Delichon dasypus; assembly: GCA_037837765.1. NCBI lineage: Eukaryota > Metazoa > Chordata > Aves > Passeriformes > Hirundinidae > Delichon > Delichon dasypus. The sequence goes on along the minus strand of JBBAXF010000152.1, from coordinate 31,960 downwards.
CAGCCGGGCATCCAGAACCCGCAGCGGGGGATGGTGGTGTGGGTGGTCCCCGAGACCCTCGAGGTGGTGGTGACGCTGTACCGGGTACGTGGGACCCCCCCGGGTCCCCCCCAGACCCCCCCTCGTGTGTCCCCCTCCCCTCCGTGACCCCCCCTGACCCCCCCCCGTGCCCCCCAGGACCCCCAGGCCGCCGCCTTCGATGACAAATCCTGGAACTTCCTCGTGGTGAACGTGAGGGGGGCGGGGGGGGCGGGGGGGGGTCCCTGGGTGACATCAGGATCCCCCGGCGTGGGTGATATTGGGGTCCCCAGGGTGTGTTGGGGTCCCTGGCTGTGCCCCGGGTGTCCCTGGCTGTCCCTTGGGTGTCCCCGGATGTCCCCTGGGTGCCCCTGGGTGTCACTGAGGTCCCTGGTTGTCCCCAGCTGTCCCCAGCTGTCCCCTGGGTGTCCCCAGCTGTCCCTGGGTGTCCCCCGGATGTCCCCTGGGTGTCCCCTGGGTGTCCGTGGGTGTCCCCAGCTGTCCCCCGGTTGTCCCCGGTTGTCCCCTGGGTGTCCCTGGGTGTCCCCTGGGTGTCCCTGGTTGTCCCCGGTTGTCCCCTGGGTGTCCCCGGGTGTCCCCAGCTGTCCCCTGGGTGTCCCTGGTTGTCCCTGATTGTCCCCTGGGTGTCCCCAGCCGTCCCCCGCCGTGCCCGCTGTCCCCCGAGCCGTGACCCCGCCGTGTCCCCGCAGGAGTCGCGGGGGCGGCGCTCGGTGGTGGCCGCGGCCCCGCTGGAGCTGGGGCGCCTGGCGGGGCGCGGGGACACCCCGATGTCCCTGGCCCTGCGCCCCAGGACGCGCAAGGTGACGGCGGCGACGCTGCGGCTGCGGCTGCGCGGCCTCGTCCTGATGGAGGGACACCCCACGTAGGGACACGGGGACAGTGGGGGGACACTGGGGGACAGGGGGGGACACTGGGGGACATTGGGGACAGTGGGGGGGACACTGGGGGGACAATGGGGACACTGGGGGGACACTGGGGACACTGGGGACACTGGGGACATTGGGGACACTTGGGGGAACACTGGGGACACTGGGACACTTGGGGACACTGGGGGGACAGTGGGGACACTGGGGACATTGTTGGGTAATGGCGTGGGGACATTGGGGACATTGGGGTGCACAGGGACATTGGGGCACATTGGGGACATTGGGGGGACATTGGGGACAATGGAGACATTGGGGGACATTGGGGACACTTGGGGACACTGGGGGGACATTGGGGACACTTGGGGACATTGGGGGCACATTGGGGACATTGGGGACACTTGGGGACATTGGGGGCACATTGGGGACACTGGGGGTCCTGAGGGCCTTGGGGCTGCACAGGGACGTTGGGGACATTGAGGGGACGCAACGACTTGGGGGCACGGGGGGGGGCCTTGGGGACATCAGGGGACTTTGGGGACATTTGGGGGCCTTGGGGACCCCCTGGGGACACTGTCCCCCCCCCCCAGGGACGAGGACATGCAGAGTGTCACCAGCCTGAGCCCCCCCGGGGACGTGGCCGACCTGGGGGACTTCGAGAGTGACCCCGAGGACGAGGGGGGGGCGCACAGGGTGGGGGGCGCCCCCCCTGCACCCCGAGGTGTGTCCCCAAAGTGTCCCCAAAGTGTCCCCACCCCCCCCGGTGTCCCCCAATACCGGGGGGGGTCTCTGGAGGGGGGGAGGGGACACGAGCCCAGCCCCCCCCAGGGGGTCCCTGACCGGCCTCTCCCCCAGCGCCCCCCCCCCAGGGGTGCCCCCCCCACCTTGGGGACACAGAGGGACCCCCCGGAGCCGGGGGGGGACTCGGAGCCCCCCCCCAAAATCACCGCGGTGAGTGGGGGGGGACCTCGAGACCCCCTGAATTGGGGAGGGGGGGAAATTTGGGGGTGGGGGCACCCTGGGGGGGGGGGGGTTGGGGACCCCCTGAATTGAGGGCAGGGGGTCCCATGGGGGTGGGGCAGTTTGGGGCTGCTCTGCCCCCCCCCCCCCATTTTGGGTCTGGGGGCGTCTCTGAGGTGCTGAGACCCCCCCCTGAGGGTTTTGGGGCGCTGGGTGAGGAGGGGTCTCCTATAAAGGGGGGTCTCATGTGGGTGGGGGGTGTTTGGGACCCTCATTCTGGGGCTGGGGGGGGTCTCTGGGTGCCGGGGGGGGTCTCTGGGTGCTGGGGGGTCTCTGGGTGCTGGGGGGTGTCTCTGGGTGCTGGGGGGTCTCTGGGTGCTGGGGGGGTCCCTGGGTGCTGGGGGGGTCTCTGGGTGCTGGGGGGTCCCTGGGTGCTGGGGGGTCTCTGGGTGCTCGGGGGGTCTCTGGGTGTGGCGCTGCTGACCCCCCCCACCCCGTGCCCCCCCAGGGCCCCCCGGGGGTCGCGGGGCGCTCCTGGCCTGGTGCCGGGGGGTCACGGCCGGGTACCCGGGGGTCTCCATCACCGATTTCGGGGGGTCCTGGAGCAGCGGGTTGGGGTTCTGCGCCCTCCTGCACCGGCTGAGACCCCTGGAAATGTGAGGGGGGGGCGCGGGGGGGGGGGGGCTGGGGGTGGGGGAGGGGGTTGGGGGGGATTTGGGGGGCGCGGGGGGGGGGGGGGCTGGGGGTGGGGGAGGGGATTTGGGGGGCTTGGGGGGGGTCCAGGGATATGGGGGGGGGACATGGGGGGGTTGGGGAGGGGGCGGCTTTGAGGAGCAATTTGGGGGGAGGGCACCCATGGGTGGGGGTGCTGGGGGGGTCCTGGGGGGTCTTTGGGAATGGGGGAGGGGCACTGGGGGGGGGGTTGTGTCACTTGGGGACCCCCGCAGTGACCAAACCCCCCCCCCCCCCCCAAATGTCCCCCCCTCCCAGCGATTTCGACGCTCTGGACCCCCGGGACCACCGGGGCAACAACAAACGGGTGCGTGGGGGGGGCTGGGGGGGCCCGGGGGGGCTCCAGGGTTGGGGGTCCCCCCCCTTGACCCCCCCCCTTTCCATCCGTGCCCCCCCCAGGCCTTCGACGCCTTCGCCGCCCTGGGGGTCCCGCGGCTCCTGGACCCCTCGGACATGGAGACCCCCGACAGCCTGGGGGTCATGACCTTCCTCAGCCAGGTCCGAGCGCTCCTGGGGACCCCCCCGGGGACCCCCCCGGCCCCCCGGAGCGGCTCTGCTGAGGGGGGGCCCCAGGAGACCCCCAAAGAGCCCCCCCCGGACCCCCGGAGCGGCTCCAGCGAGGAGGAGACGCCCCTGGAATCACCGAGTGACGTCATCGAGGGGGGACCCCAAACGACCCCCCCGGGGACCCCCCCGGACCCCCGGAGTGACGTCATCGAGGAGGAGCCCCAAGAGCCCCCCCAGACCCCCCCAGAGACCCCCCCGGACCCCCAGAGCGGCCCCAGCGAGGAGGAGCCCCAAGAGCCCCCCCAGACCCCCCCAGAGACCCAAACCGGGACCCCCCCGGACCCCCAAATCAGCGCCACCGAGGGGGGGCCACAGGAGACCCCCCCCGACCCCCCCCAGCTCGGCCCCATCGAGGAGGGGGCGCCCCCAGACCCCCCCATGGGCCCTGCGGATGGGGGGCTCCCCCTGGACCCCCCCCAAATTGGGGACAGCGAGGGGGAGCCCCCCCAGGACCCCCAACCCAGCCCCCCCCAGCTCGGACCCCCCCAGGACCCCCCCCCCATCCTTTGGGGAGGGGGCGGCAGTGCCCGGGCCCCCCCCCCCGCCCGGCGCGGCCCGCGGGGGTGAGGGGGGGTCTCCCCACGCCCCCCCCCCGCTCCAGGAGCCTCCCCCGCCTGCGGGACCCCCCCCCGAAGGTGAGAGACCCCCCCCGAACCCCCCCGAGACCCCCAAGGTGAGACCCCCACCCCCTGACCCCCCCCCTCTCTCTCCCCAGGGTGACATCGCGACCCCCCCCGCCCCTCCCCCCCCGGTGAGCGCTGGGGAGGGGCGGGGGGGCGTGGCCGCGGGACCCCCCGGGGGGGGGATTTGGGGTCACCTCCGTGTCCCCTCCCCCCCCCCAGAGACCCCAAAGGAGCCCCCCGAGGAGGAGAGCGGGGTAAGGGGGGGCACGGGGGGACAGTGGGGACATTGGGGGGAGGGCAGGGACACCCACGGGTGACAGGGACAGCGGGTGGCACTGGGGTGACCCGGGTGTCCCACGGGTGCCAGGGACAGTGGGTGGCACTGGGGGTGACAGGGACAGCGGGTGGCACTGGGGTGACCCGCGTGTCCCACGGGTGCCAGGGACAGTGGGTGGTGGCCGAGCTGGTGGCCCTGGAGCAGGACCAGGCTCGATTGGACGCTCAGGCGCCGGCGCTGGAGAGGGAACTGCGGGCGCTGATGGACAGCGGTGAGGGGACACTGGGGGGACATTGGGGACATTGGGGGGACAATGGGGACACTGGGGGGACACTGGGGACACTGGGGGACATTGGGGACACTGGGGGGACATTGGGGACAATGGGGGGACAGTGGGGATATTGGGGACATTGGGGGGACAATGGGGACTCTGGGGACACTGGGAACTTGGGGACGTTGGGGACATTGGGGGGACACTGGGGACGCTCAGGACATTGGGGACAGCGGTGTGGGGGATGTGGGGACACAGAAGGGACACTGGGACACGTGGGGACATCGTGGCACGGGCGGCACGCGGCTCCCGCTGTCCCCGTGTCCCCAGCGATGTCCCCTCGATGTCCCCGTGTCCCCAGGCGCGGACCCCGCCCGCGAGGAGCGGCTGCTCCGGGATTGGTTCGCGCTGGTGCAGCAGCGGAATTTGCTGGTGCGGCGACAGGACCAGCTGCAGCTGCTGTGAGGGGACAGCGGCGACACCGCCGCGACACCGCCGCGACACCGCCGCGACACCGCCGCGACACCGCCGCGACACCGCCGCGACACCGCCGCGACACCGCCGCCCTCCCTGCGCCCCCCCAGCGCGGCTCCGGCGGCCGCGAGGGGACAGCGGGGGGTGCGGGGGGTGCGGGGGGGCTCCGCCAGCCCCGGTGACGTCTCCTTGTCCCCTTTCTGTCCCCTCGTGTCACCCCCAGGGCGCAGGAGCGGGACCTGGAGCGGCGCTTTGAGCTGCTGAGCCGGGAACTGCGGGGGCTGCTGGGGACAGAGGGTGCGACACGGGGGACATCGAGGGGACATCGGGGACACGGGGACACGGGGGACATCGGGGGGACATCGGGGGGACACGGGGGGACATCGAGGGGACATCGAGGGGACACGGGGGACATCGAGGGGACATCGAGGGGACAGGGAGGGGACATCGGGGACACGGGAGACATCGAGGGGACAGGGAGGGGACATCGGGGGGACACTGGGGACATCGAGGGGACATCGGGGACGGGGAGGGGACATCGGGGACGGGGAGGGGACATCGGGGGGACATCGGGACAGGGGAACATTTGGGGACACCGGGGGTGGGGAGGACACGGCGGGGACATCGCGAACGCTTGGGGACATTCGGGGACGCGGTGGATGCCGAGCATCGGGGGAGGAACAAAGGGTTTTGGGGACCCTTTGGGGACGTTTGGGGACACCCCACCACCCCCCCCCCCCAGAGTGGCAGAAGCCCCCGGCCCAGCGCCAGCGCGAGCAGCTCTTACTGGAGGAACTGGTGGCACTGGTGAACCGGCGGGACCGGCTGGTGCGGGACCGGCACCGCCGCGAGACCAGGTGGGGACAGCGGGGGGGACAGCGGGGAGGGGGCCCGGGGGATTTGGGGGGGTCCTGAGGGGTCCCGGGAGGGCTTCGGGGCCGTCAGGAGGGATTTCAGGGGTGGCGCGGGGAGGTCCCGGGGGTTTTGGGGTGCATGGAGAGGGTTCGGGGGGATCCTGAGGGGTCTCGGGGAGGTCCCGGGGGATTTTCCGGGGGTCCAGCCCTCCCCGACCCCCGCAGGGCGCAGGAGGAGGACGAGGAGCTGGAACGGAGCCTCGACCCCCGGCGCCGCCGCTTCGGCCGCAGGGAAACGTGCGGGATCTGCTGAGGGACCCCCAAAACCCCCCGGGACCCTCCCCGGGACCCCCAAAACTCCCGGGACACCCCCCCGGGACTCCCGTGGTACCCCCCAAATCCCGGCGGATGCGGCAATAAAGGAGATTTTGTGTGGAATCCGAACTGGGGGCACTGGGAGGGACTGGGATGGACTGGGATGGGAGTGGGATTAACTGGGGGGGAACTGGGAGGGACTGAGGGGGACTGGGGGGGACTGGGGGGGTCCCTGGCTCCCTCCGGGTGTTTTTTGGGGAGGGGGTTTGAGGCCACGTGACGCTCGTGGTGCTCGGGGGGTTTTATTGGTGTCCGTGGGGCTCGGGGGGCTCGGACCCCCCCCCCCAATCCTTATGGGGAGAGAGGTCAGACCCCCAAATCCTTGTGGGGGGGTTCAGACCCCCCCCAAATCCTCCTCCGGGGGTCTCTCCCCCCCCTCATCCCAGGGCCCGTCCAGGGGCAGTTCACACCCTGTGGGGGGGAATAGAGGAGGTGCTGCCAAGGCAACGGGACCCCCCCCAAATCCTGAGCCCCCCAACCCCTGACCCCCCCCATTCCCAACCCCGCACCCCCCGAATCCCCCCCAAACCCCCTCAGCCCCCCCTCAAATCCCCGAGTCCCCCCCACGCCCCTCGACCCACTCACTTTCAGGGTCCCTCCCCAAATTCCTGAATAATCCCCCCAAACCCTTTGACCCCCAAGTTTCTGGGTCCTTCCCCACGAGCCCCCCAATCCCTCCCCCCAGTTTTGGGGTCCCCCCCCTCACGGTGCGGCCGCAGCTGCAGAACCCGCAGGAAATATTTGGGGGGGATCCGGCCCTGGGCGTCCCCCGGCGTCAGGATCACCCCGTTGGCCGAGCGGAAAAAGGGGATCCCGTCTGGAGGGGGAGGGTCCGGGGGGGTCACACGGACATCGGGGGGGACCCCCGAACATCGGGGACCCTCCCAAATACCCGAAACCCCCCAAAAAATCGGGAACTCCCCCCTCACCCGCCAGCGCCCGGGGGCCGTCGATGATGATGGCGATCTCCGAGTCCGACCTCATCCCTGTGGGGAGGGGGATCTGGGGGGTCCTGGGGATTTTGGGGGGTCCTGAGGGGTTTGGGGGGGTCCTGAGGGGTTGGGGGGGGTTTGGGGGGGGCTCCAGGGGGGAGGCTCGGGGGTCTCCAGGAGGATTTGAGGTGTTTGAGGGGTTCTGGAAAGGGATTTTGGGGAGGATTTGGCTGTGCCAAAGGGGGTTTGGGGTGTCCTGGGAGGGGCTTTTTTGGGGGGGTCACTCACCGCTGCGCACCCCGGGGTCCCCCGGCAGCCCCCCCCGCCAGGTGCAGGTGTTGCCGCCCCATGGGGCGCAGCCCCCCCGCCCGGATCGGGCCCCACAGGCGCCGCCGGGTGCCGTGGGCGAGGGTGGGGGGCAGCGCCCCGGGGGTGTGCAGGGGGGTCAGCTCCAGCTCCGGCACCTGCGACCCCCGGACACGCCCCATGGAGCAGCCGCGACCCCCGAAATCCCACCCGGGATCCCCGAAATCCCACCCGGGATCCCCAAAATCCCACCCGGGATCGCCAAAATCCAAACCAGGATCCCCAAAATCCCACCCGGGATCCCCGAAATCCCACCCGGGATCCCCGAAATCCCACCCGGGATCGCCAAAATCCCACCCGGGATCCCCAAATTCCCACCCGGGATCCCCAAATTCCCACCCGGGATTCCCAAAATCCTACAAGAGACGCCCAAAATCTCACCCGACATTCACCAAATCTCATCCGGGATCCTCAAAAATCCCACTCGGGACACCCCAAAATCCCACCTCAAATTCCCCAAAATCCCACTCGGGACACCCCAAATCCCCCATAAATCCCCCCCAAATCCCTTCCCCAGCCCCTCTAATCCCTCTGGGACTCCCCCAAATCCCCCCAAACCCCTCGGGGACCCCCCAGACCCCCCCTCACCGGCAGCGAGTGCCCCTGGTTCGCTCTCACGCTCAGCGGGTCCGGCCGGAGGGCGAAGCGACCTTTGGGGTCAGCGGCCACCACCCTGCGCACGTCCCCCTCCGAGACCCCCGCGAAACGCCGCAGCCGCAGCAGAGCCCCCACCTCCACAAAACCGTCTGACCCCAAAAAAACCCCCGGGACCCCCCGTCAGGGCCTTTGGGGGGGGGCTGAGGGGACGTTCGGGGTGTCCCAGGGGATGTGTTGGGGAATTCAGGTCCCAAAGGGTATTTGGGGTGTCCCAGGGGGCATTTTTGGGGAGGAGAGGGGCGGTTTGGGGTTCCAGAGAGCATTTGAGGGGTCCCAAAAAGCCTCCGGGGCATCCTAAAGGGAATTTGAGGGCGAGGCGAGGGCGGTTTGGGGTCCCAAACGGCACTTGGGGGGTCCCAGAGGTGTTTTGGGGGAACCTGGAGGGGATTAAAGGGTTCAGGGGGGCGTTTTGGGGGGTGGATTGAGGGTCCTGGGAGACGTTTAGGTGTCCAAGGAAGCATTTCAGGGGTCCTGGGCACAACTGAGGGGTCCCAGGATCCATTTTGGGGTGGTTGGGGGGGTCCCAGGGGGCGTTTGGGGCTGAGCTGGGGATGCTGGTGGCTGTTTTGGGAACCCCATTGGGCATTTTGGGGGGGCCCAGAAGGAATTTTGGGGCGGATTCCAGGGTGCCAGCAGCAACCTGTGGGTACCTTGAGCAGTTTGGGGGTCTCGGGGTGGGTTAGGGGGGGCCAGGGGAGGGTGGCTGGGGGGGATTTGGGGGGGATTTGGGGGGGTCTCACGCACCCGGGCCCATGGGCAGCCCCTCGGCCGCAGCCCCGTGGCGCAGGACGTAGCTCAGGGCCTTCGACAGCCGCACCCCGGGGTCCTGGGGGGGCCCATGGGTGACCCCAACCCACCCTTGGGTGACCCCAACCCACCCCCGAGCACCGCCCACAGCCCCCCACTACTGGCGACCCCAAATCTTAGACCCCCTCCCCAAATTGCGCTTTACACGTTCCCCCTTCAATATCCCCCTTTTACCTGGACCCCCCTCGAGCCCCCCCCGAGCATTTCAGGCTCCCCCACGCGTGTGTCCCCCCCAAATCTGATGTTCCCTCGTTGTGTCCTCGTCGTTCCCCCACCCTGGGGTGTCCCCCCCATTCCTGGGGTCCCCCCCCTTGGATCCTTCCCCCTCTCCTGGGGTGTCACCCCGAATTCTGGTGTCCTTGTCACCCCTCCCTCAAGTGTCCCCTTCCGAGGCCCTCGTCCCCGTGTCCCCACCCTCCGTGGGATGCCCCCACCCAAATCTGGGGGTCCCCTCCCCGAGTTTTGGGGTCCCCCCGCCCCCCTCCAACCTCCTCCTTCCGCCGCCGCCGCCGCTGGGCGGCGCTCGCGCCCTCCCCGGCGGCCATGCGGGGCCACGTGGCCACCCCACGTGACCGCCCCGCCCCATGTGACCGCCCCACGTGACCGCCCCACCCCACGTGACCGCCCCACGTGACCACCCCACCCCACGTGACCGCCCCGCCCCTCGCCGCGTGCCCGCCGAGTCACGTGTCCCCCTCACGAATTCCTCGCGCCGTTCCCGCCGCCGCCGCGCGGGGCCCTGGCGGCTCTGAGGGAGTTTTTATTATCGATTCCCTTCATTCCCCCCTCCCCAAAAAACAAACCCCAACCGGGATTTGCCCCCCCCCCCTCCTCAGTCGAGTTTCCGCGCCCCCAATTTGGGGGGACCCCGGGGACCCGCCCGGCGCTTGGCTTCGAGCTCCCGGCGCCGCTGCTGCTCCCGCTGCCGCCGGCCCGGAGGGGGCCCTGAGGGGGACGCGGAGGTCACTGAGGGGGGACAGGGAAAGGGAGGTCTGGGGGGATCGCGGGGGTCCCAGGGAAAGGGGGTTCAGGGGGATTGGAGGGGTCTGGGGTTCAGGGGGTGTTGGGGACAGCCACAGGAGATACTGGGGGGTCTTGGGTGGGGTCCCATGGACATTGGGGAGGGGAACATGGGGTCCCGGGAGCCTGGGGGGTCCCTCAGGGACATTGCGGGGTCCTGGGGAGGGGTCCCAAGGGGCTGATTGGGGGTCCCGGGGGATGGCGTGCGCCTCAGGCAGTCCTGGAGGGGGTTTGGGGGAGATCTCTGGGGGCTTGTGTGGGGTGAGGGAGTCTGGGGGGGGGTCCAGAGGGCCTGGGGGTGTCTGGGGTGGATCTGGGGGTGTCCAGGGTGGGTCTGGGGGTGTCCAGGATGGATCTGGGGGGTCCAGGTGGGTCTGGGGTGTCCGGGGTGGGTCTGGGGGGTCTGTGGGTGTCCAGGGTGGGTCTGGGGTGTCTGGGGTGGGTCGGGGGTCCCGGGCGGGGGTCTCACCGTGCTGGCTGGGCAGGTCCTCCCAGGCATCCTCCGTGCCCCACTCTCCCCCCACCCCCCACCCCCCCTCATCCCCCCCCCCGGCTGGGGGAGGGGCGCTGGGGGGGGGCTCTGTGGGGGTGGGGGGCTCCGGGGGGGTCCCCACTTCCTCCGGGCTGCTGGCGGGGGGGCTCCGGGGCAGCTCCATGTCCTGCCAGGGTCGGGGGGACACACGGAGGTGAGGGGATGGGGAGGGGGTCACACCGTGCCCCCCACCCCCCCCCAAAAACTCACCTCCAGACTGCCCCAGTCGTCATCCCACCCGTCGCCATCTTCCAGGGGGGGCTCCTCGGGGGGTTCTCCTCCGGGGGGGGCTCTGGGGGGGCAAAACGGGGCTCAGGGAGGGTCCCCAAGGCTGGGGGGGCGGGTCAGGAACTGGGGGTGAAAGGCTGAGGGGGGGGTTCACTCAAGGGGGGGGTTCACTCACCTTTTGGGGGGGCTGCGGCGCCTTCGGCCGGGGGTCTGCGGGGGTCCCTGCGTGGGGGGGGGCTGTGCGGGGGCCGCCCCCCCCTCGCCCCCCATCAGCCGCGCCGTCAGGGAGGTGACGCCGGTGACAGCCCAGGACACGGCGGCCCCCAGCCCCCCCGCGGCCCCCCCCGCCGTGGCGGCTGAGCCGGGGGTGTCTGCGGGAGCGAGGGGAGGGGGTCACGGGGTGGGGGGACACCCCCAAACCTCCCCCGTGTCCCCCCCCCCCCCCTTTCCCCCAGACCTTTTTTCCTCCCCTCTCCTCATTTTTTGCCGCCCCCCCCCCCCTGTTTTTTCTCACCCCCCTCCTGGATCCCCCCGGCCTCGGCCGCCGCCTCCAGCTGCTCCAGGAAGCTGCGAATGGCCCGGAACGCCTGGGAGGGACCCCCAACAGTGAGAGACCCCCCCGGGACCCCCACCCCTCCACAGCACCCAGACCCCTCCCCACAACTCCTCTGGGACCCTCCCCAACCACCCTGACCCCCCCCCCAGCACCCAGACCCCCCCCAATTCCTGTCCTCAGCACCCTGAGCCCCCCCCCCCCCCAAATTGCTTTGGGACCCTCCCCAGCACCGCCTGCTCTGAGACCCCCCCTCAGTGGGACCCCCCCCTCCATTGCAGCACTTAAACCCCCTCCCCAATTCCTCTGGGTCCCTCCCCAGCACCCAGACCCTTCCCCAAATTCCCCCAGGCCCCCCCCTGCCCTCACCTGCTGCCGGACGCCGGGGTGGGGGTCCACGGTGAGGGCGCAGAGGGGGGGCAGCACCCGCCCCGCCACCTCGGCGGGGGAGTAGCACCCATGGGTGGCCGCAAAGGCGGCGACGGCCGCGGCCCGGGCGGGGGGAAAGGGGTCCCGGGGTGGCCCTGGCCAGGGCGGGGGCCAAAACCCTCCGGCGGGTCTGGGGGGCACAGGGGGACACAGTGAGGGGGGACAGCGGGAAGGGGTCCCAAAGGTGGGGGGAGTCTGGGGGGGGTCACAGTGTGAAGAGGGGGGGATGGGAGAAAATGGGTACTGGGCCAGTATGGGGGGGGCTCAGGGGGTCTCAGAGCTCACCTGGGGGGGCAGGTGGGGGTCCAGGCACAGTGGGAGGGTTATGGGGGGGTTACGGAGGTTTCAGGGGGGGCTCAGGGGGTCTCAGGGCTCACCTGGGGGGGCAGGTGGGGGGCCAGGCGCTCAGGGGGGGTTGTGGGGGGCTCAGGGGGTCTCAGAGCTCACCTAGGGGGGCAGGTGTGGGGCCAGGTGCTCAGGGGGGGTTATATGGGGGTTATGGGGATCTCAGGGTGGGTTCAGGGGGTCTCAGGGCTCACCTGGGGGGGCAGGTGTGGGGCCAGGCGCCCCAGGCACAGCGTGGCGTTGCAGCGCAGGGGTCCCAGCGCGTCCCCCCCCTGCACCCGCAGCAGCAGCCGGGGCAGCTCCCCCCCCCCTGCGCCCCTCCCCCAGCTTGGGCGCCAGCAGCACCATGGACTGGGGGAGGGGGACACACAGGGGGGGTCAGGGGGCACCCCCAGATGGGATTTTTGGGGGTGTTCCCACCCCATCCATCACATTTGGGGGTGCCTGGGGGGTTGGGGGAGTCCCAGCCCTTTTGGGGATTTGGGAGGAGGGTCCCAGGTTGCTGCGGGGGGGGGGGTCCAGGGCATTGAAAAGTCCCACCCATTTGGGGGGGGTCCCCACTCAGTCCCACCCATTTAGGGAATACCCAGGTGATTGTGGGGTCCCCAGGTGGGTTTTGGGGTCCCCAGGTGGGTTTGGAGGGTCGCTATCTGATTTTTAGAAAAGTCTCCAGGTGCTTTTGAGGTGACTTTTGGGGAGTCCCCGGCGGTCTGGGGGTCCTGGGTGCTTTAAGGGGTTCCCAGGTGATTTTGTGGGTCCTGGGTGATGTTGGGGGGGGGGGTCCCAGGTGATTGGGGGGGTCCCGGATGGTTTTGGGGGCCCACCTTGACCGTCTGTTCACGGATGGCCGGGTTGGAGTCCAGGAACCCGTGGGCGACGTGGGGGAAAATTTGGAATCCACCGTGGCCTCAGGCAGGAACTCGATGAACTCCTCGAGCTGGGGAGGGGGTGTGAGACCCCTGAGCACCCCCTGAGCCCCCCAGAGCCCCCAAAACCACGGGTCACCCCCTCATGGAGCCCCCAACCCTCCTGTGCACCCCTCAGAACCCATGGACAATTCCCATCCCTCCCAGTCCATCCCAGTTCCATCCCAATTCCATCCCAGTCCCTCTCAGTTCCATCCCAGTCCATCCCAGTCCCATCCCAGTCCATCCCAGGCCCATCCCAGTCCCTCCCAGTCCCATCCCAGTCCATCCCAGTCCATCCCAGTTCATCCAGTCCATCCCAGTCCATCCCAGTCCCATCCCAGTCCATCCCAGTCCATCCCAGTTCCATCCCAGTCCCATCCCAGTTCCATCCCAGTCCATCCCAGTGCTCTCAGTCCATCCCAGTCCATCCCAGTCCCATCCCAGTCCCATCCCAGTCCATCCCAGTCCCTCCAGTTCCCTCCCAGTGCTCCCAGTCACCAGCTGCAGCAGGCGCAGGCGCAGGCCCCGCTCGGGGGACGAGAAGAGCCGGACGAGGACGGGGGACGATTCGCTCCTGGTACTCGGGGGGGTCCAGGACCTTTGCTACCTGGGGGAACAGGGGGACAACAGGGGGTTACTGGGGGGGTTTGGGGGTCCCACCTGCAGCAGGGAGGTTGTGGGTGGGATTTGGGGGGTCAGGGTGGTTTTAGGGGGGGATTTGGGGGGCTCCCACCTGCAGCAGGGGCGGCAGGGCGCTGGCGTCGGCGCTGCCCAGCTCCAGGGCCTCGAGCAGCCTCGGGAGCAGCTTGTGCCTCCGGAAGGGCCCCGGGAGCGACTCGAGGAGAGGGGGCAGCTCCTGCAGGAACGTCCGGCGCTCCGAGGGGGTCCCGGACCTGCCGGGGGGATCGGGGGGGTCCCAAAAACACCGGGGTCAGGGGGGGAACATCCAGAAACGGGGATGGAGACAGAAACGAGGGTGAGGGTGAAGGGAAGGGGATGGGAAGGATGATGGCGATGAAGGTGAGGAAGAGGATGAGGGAATAGGGGCGAGGATGATGATGACGAGGGGACAGGGATCGGAACGAGGATGAGGATGAAAGAGCAGGGATGAAGGGACCAGCACGAGGATGAGGATGTCGGAACAGGGATGAAGCCAGACCTGGAAGTGCTCGAGGAAGAGCCCGGTGCGCACCAGGGCACAGGCCAGGAAGGCGCCTGGGCGCTGCAGCCGCTCCAGGAGCGGCCCCGGGCCCGGCCGAGCGCCCGGATCCGCCGCCACCAGCTCCGAGAAGGGCGGGATGAGCCCGGGGGGCAGCTGGGGGGACAGGGGGGACACGGGGTCAGGGGCACCCCTGAGGCTGTGGGGGGAAGCAGGAATTTGGGGGGAGTCAAACTGGGGGATTTGGGGAGGTTGGGGGTCCCCGGGATTTGGGGGGGTCGCTGACCTTGCCGAAGCTGCGCAGGGCCCCCGGCCGGGGAGGGGTCCATTGAAGACCTCCCAGATGAGGCAGCCCAGGCGCCACATGTCCCCTGCCCTGGGGGGGCCGTGACAGTGGGGAGGGGGCGTGGGGGGACCCCCGTGGTCCCCTGAGCCCCCCCAGTGCCACCCCCTCCTCTTCAGTGTCCCCTCCCCCAACTCACCAGGGGTCCCCCTGCCCTCGGGAGGGGTCGCTGAGCTCGGGGGGGTCCTGGGGCCGGGAGGGGTCTCCGGGGGAGCGGGTGGGGGTCCCCTCGCTGGTGGCCGCCACCCGCTCGAGCCCCCCCAGCTTCCACTCGCCCCCGGGGTCCACGAAGACGGAGTCCAGTCCCAGCGCGTGGTGAACCAGCCCCGAGACCCCCAGGAACGCCAGCGCCGTCTGGGGGGGGACAAAACACCCCCCTGATATCGGTAACCCCCCCCCAGGAGCCAAAAACCTCCCCAAATCCCCCAGGATCCCAAAATCCCCCCCAGATCCTGGAGACCCCCTCAAGATCCCAGGGATCCCCACACCCACCTGGGCACCCCCAGATCTTGGAGTCCCCCCGCACCCCCCGATTGCAGGGTCACCCCAAAGGCCTCAGGTCTCCCCCCAGAGCCCCCGCCCCCCAGATTCCCCCCAAATGCCAGACCCTCCCAGGCTGCTGCAGCCCCCAGACCCCCCAAATCCCCCCTCACCAGCAGCCGCTGCAGCCCCCAGGCCACCTCCTGCTCGCCCGCGTCCCCGCTCGGGGGGTGCAGCCGCAGGTGCCGCCGCAGGGGGGTCACGGCCTCTGTCACCAGGTACAGGCACTGCTCCGTCTGGGGGGGACACTCCAGGTCACCCCGGGGACCCCCCGTGTCCCCCCAAAGCCTTGTGCCCCTCCTGTGTCCCCTCAGTGTCCCCACCATTCCCCCAATGTCCCCCCAGTCACCCCCATCCCCTCATTCCCCCACGTCCCCACCGACGCCCCCGGTGTCCCCCCGGTGTCCCCCGGTGTCCCGGGCCCGTCACCTCCAGGCTGTCCAGGTACCCCAGGATGTTGGGGTGTCGGAGGCTGCGGAGCCGCTTCAGTCCCGCCCGCGCCAGGGCGGTGGCACCGGGGTCCCCCCCCGGGCTCAGGCTGTGGGCGAACACCGACACCGGAGCCCCATCGGCCTGGGGACACGGGGACAGTCAGGGGACAGCGCGGGGAAAGGGGGGGACAGGGGGACACTGGGGACATGCGGGGCTGGAGTAAAGAGGTGACAGGGGGGCGTGGGGGGCGCAGGGGCGAGGGGACAGCGGTGACAGATAGAGACATCTGGGACCCGGCCGTGGGGGACACGGAGGGCTCATGCGGGGACAGATGGTGACGTGGGGACACGTGGGGACAGCGAGACCTGGGGCCACAAAGGGATGAGGACAGCGAGGGACGCCGGCGGTGGGGACACGGAGGGACAGAAGGATGCGGGTCGTGGGGACACGGGGCAGGGGATGGCGGGGCCGGGGCCGTGGAGGGATCCGGGGACAGGGAGGGGGCACAGGAGGGGACACGGGACCCCCACAACCCCCCCACCTTGCGGCGCCCCCGCAGCAGCCGCCAGAGCGGGGCCGGGGCCGCGGGGTCCGGGAGCGGGTCCGCGTCGGGATCGGCATCGGGCGGGCCCAGCTCGAAGGGGAAATCCCGCACCGGGTCCCGGGAGAAGAGCCACATGGCGGGGCCGGGCCCGGCCGGGGGTCCCGGCGGTCCGAGGGGGTCCCGGGGCCGGGACCGGAGCGGGCCCGGAGGAAGCGGCGGCGGCGCCGGGCGGGCGGATCCGGTGACGGACCGGAGGCGGGACCTCGGTGAGCCAATGAGGAGCTCGGGGCGGGGCCCGGATGAACCAATGAGGAGACGGGGGTGGGGAATGGGGGGAGCGAAGGGCGGGACCCAGGGGAGCCAATAAGGGGCTGGGGAGGGGCCTGAAGGAACCAATGAGGGGCCGGCAATGGGGAGGGGGCGTGGCCAAAGCGCCGGGGAGGGGCGGGGCCTGTAAAAGGACACGTGGCAGGTAGCAGCGGTGACGTCACCAAGCACACCCAGCCCACGTTGCTGTAACGTTGGGGGGGGACAGGTAATGACGTCATATACACCAAGGTTCCCCCCCTCCAATGACGACACACAGCCGGTCAGGATTCAGCAGTTTATTGATCACTGGGGGGGGGGGGGGAGGGTCCCTGTCGCGATAGAGGGGCCCCATTGCAGTGGAGTCTGTCACAACAACAGGGATTCACAGCGACGCTGGGCCCCATCACGGCTCCTTGGAGCAATGCAGGGTCCCCGTCACAATACAGGAGCACTGTCGTGACAGGAGGCTGCTGCCTCAGTCCTCCTCTTCAGAGCGATCCGGGGTCCTGTCGTGATACAGAGCCCTTGCAGAACATGGCGTCCTATCGCGAGAGACGATCCCTGTTGTGACATGGGGGCCCCCCTGTCCCAGGGGGTCACCCACTGTGGGGCTCTGGGACGTCCGTGTCGGAATACGGAGTCCCTGTCGTGATATGCAGGGCCCTGTTGCCATAAGGGGTCCCTGTCATGACACAGAATCCCACCCCCCCCGTACCGTGGGTCCCCCCAAGCCGTGTGAATAAACAAAGGGGGCGGATCCCATCATGATAATGGGTCCTTATCACAATACGGGGGCTCCTATCGTGATATGAGACCCCTGTTGGGATATGGGGGTCACCCTTTTCTCCGGATTGTGAGTTCCCCCAGTCAAGGAGGAGAAACAGGGGGGTCTCCACCACGATATGGGGTGGTCTCTGTCGCGATAGAGCCCTAGGCCAGCAGCAGCGGCGCCACGGGGGGTCGAACCCCGCCCCGGGGGGTCCCGGGGGTGCCACCACTGGCGCCTTTTGCTTTTTTTTGGCCTTTTTGGGTCCGGAGGAGAAAAAGCAAAACCTGAGAAAACGGGGAAAAGTTTTCTCAGGAAAAGAAAAAACCTCCCGAAATGGGAAAAAAAAAAAACCCCAACCAAAAAAAACCTCCCCAAAACGGGTCCGGCCCCGCCCCAGGCGATTTGGGGCAAAATGTGGGGAATGTGGGGCCGGAGGAAACCCGAAAACAGGCGGTTTGGGGGGTTTGGGGCCCAGCACGCGCTCCCGGCGCAATTTGGGCGGAGAAAGGGGGATTTTGGGTCCGCGTCACGGCCCAGGCGCAAAACAGACTCAGAAACGGGGATTTGGGGTCACAGGCGCGTCCCGGTCGCAAAACAGGGCTGGAAAGAGGGATTTAGGAGGCAAAATGGGCTCACGTCGGGAGATCTGGGGTTAATCCCGCGCCCCCAGCACACAACGAGGTCAGAAACGAGGATTTGGGGTCAGACGCGCAATCCGGGCGCAAAACGGGCTCAGAAACGAGGAATTGGGGTCGATCACGCGCCCCCGGCGCCAAATGGGCTCAGAAGAGGCCTCTCGGGGTTCAACGCGCGCCCCCGGCGCAGAATTAGCTCAGAAATGGGGGGGTTTGGGTTAATTACGCGCCCCCCTCGCAATCTGGGCCGAAAACGGGGGATTTTGGGGGTCGGCGCGTCCCGGGGCCCCGCCGGTACTTACTCCGCTCGCTCACCTTTTCCTGCCTCTTATTTTGGGGGCAATTTCTAGTTTTTAAGCCATTTTTTGGAGCCAATTGTCCATTTTGGGGCGAATCGAGGCGGTTTTGGCACTGTCACTGTGGGGAGGGGAGAGAGACAACACCCAACCCCCCGTCCCCCAAACCTGCTCCTCCATCCCTTCGCTTTGGGGGAAAATCTGGGGGAAAAACGGTTCAAAAGCTCCTCCCCCTCCCCAGGCACCACGCAAAGGCGCTGACTGAGCACTTTTTTGGGTGGAAAAAGCCGTTTTTCGGTTAAATTCCCAGCTTGGGGGCGGGCCCTGACAGCAGCGCGTTCTGAGGCGATTTTAGGGTTTTTGCTTGGAGGGGAAAGCGGCCAAACCCAAAGCTCCCCCTCCCCTTCCTTCCCTGGAAACAGCCCAATTTGGGGTGAAAGCGGCACAAATACCAATTCTCTGGCTCCCTACTGTTCCTGCAGACCCTGTTTTGGGGGTTTTTTGCCCCAGTCTGGCTCTCGGAGGCTCCTCTGGCGGGGGCAGGGCCGGCGGGGGGCTGCAAAAAACACCCACGAGACCCCCCCCCCACACACACCCTGTCAGCACCATCGCTTTTTGGGGGGAAAAGCGGCCGAATCGGTGAAAGCGCCCGACGGTCGCGGCTTTCCGCCGGCTTCGGGGGGGATTTGGGGTCGGGAGGTGCCCGCATGCCGCGTCCGGGGGGGTCCCCGCTCTCCCCCCGCCTCCCGACGCCCCAAAACGGCCGGAATCGCCCCAAATTCGCCGCTCCTCCCCCACCCCACCCCCCCCGCGCGGGTCCCGGGGGGGGGTGGGCTCAGGGTGGGGGAGGGGCGCGCCCGGTACCTGCCGCCGCCGATTTCGGGGGGGGTTTGGCCTCAAATTTGAGGCTCCCCCCCCTCGCTCGCTCCTACACTTACTCGTTTTGGGGACAAAAGTCTAAATTTAACCATTCCTGCTGCTGGTTTTGGAGAAAAAACAAACCTGCGAACATGATTATTGTCCCCTCCCCCCGCACCTGCTCCAGCCCCTCCCTCCGCGGGGTTTTTGGGGGGTTTTTACTTCTTTTTTTTTCCTAAGGAAAGCTCCTGGAGCCACATTCCTGCTCTTCCAGCTTCACTTTGGGGCAAAAAAGCTTCTTTTTGACGCTGCTGACTCCTCTCACTTGCGGCTGCGGAAAGGGCGGAAAACACCCCAAAACCGCCCCCTCCCCACCCAAAAGCCGACCTCCCCCCCAAAAAATGAAATTAAATCGACTCTTACTTCTCTGCATTCCCCAAATCTGGGGGTTTTCTCCTCAAATCCCTGCCGGACTCTCCTGAGCGCGTTTTGAGCGTAGACTGGCCTTTTTTGGTTAAATCCTCCTCTTTTTTTTTCCCTTTCCTCGGCTTTTTCTCAGAGTTTGCCTTTTTTTTTGCCTTTTTTTCCCTGCATTTTGCTGCTTCCCTGAGGGGGAAAAAAAACTCGAGACACCCCCTCCCCACTTACCCACCCCCGCACAAAAAGAAAAAAAAATATACAGAACATTTCTTTGATCATTTCTCTCCCTTTTTTTTTTTTATCACCGGCCCCTCCCGCACGACGCCTTTGGGATAAAAACAGAAGATTTTGGACACTTACTGAGCGGCGCCGGCGGGAGCGGCGGAGCCGGAGGGCGCTGGAGGAATTTGGGGGGTTTTCCCCATTTCTGGGGAGTTTAATAGAAAAAGGGGGAAGGGGGAGGGGCGACGGCGGCGGCGCCTGAAACGACAAAACCCCAAAACCCCCCAAATCCCCCCAAAATTCCCAAACCCCCGGGGGGGTGGGGCCTCACCCGGCCGCTGCCTCTGGCTCCGTTTGGGGTATTTTCCTCAAATTTCCTGGCTCCGGGACCCAAATCGGGATTTTTCTTCCTTTTTCTCCCTTTATCCTTCTTTTTTTCATTATTTTTCGCTTCTATTTTCTCCTCTAAATCCTCTTTGATTTTCTCTCATTTTTCCTCTCTTCTATTTTTTTCTCTCTTCTTATTTTTTCCCTGTTTTCTTTCACTTCCATCTTCTCAAATTTTCAGCACTTGGGTTTTTCTTTTTTTCTATAATTTTCTATTTTCTTTTTTTTCTAGTTTCTTTTTTCCCAATTGTATTTATTCCAATTGTATTTTTTCTATTTACTTCCAGTCTATTTTCATTTTTTTCTATAATCTTCTGTTTTCTATTTGTTCTATTTTCTTTTTTTCTAATTTCTTCTATTTTCTCCAATTTTCTATTTAAATTTTTTCTAGTTTCTTCTATTTTCCAATTTTCTTCTCTCTCTTTTTTTTTCTATTTTCTATGCTTTTGCAATTTTCTTTTTTCCAATTTCTACTTTTCCGATCATTTTCTATTTTCTTTTTTTTCCTAGTATTTTTCTATTTTCTCTTTTTTTCCTTATTTTCTTCTATTTTCTCTCTCTTTTTTTTTTTCTATTTTCTGTCTTTTTCTCCTGTTTGTCTCTCTTCTCTTCCCCTGCCCGACTGCCGCCATTTTACCAAAAAGTCCTTTTTTCCCCCCAGACGGGGCCACTGCGAAGAAGAACTTTCCTTTCCCTGCCGACTCCATCTTCACTCTTCAGTTTTCCTGCTCTTCCCTCAAAATTGGCTCCTCTCAATCCATCCTGAGCCTGAAAATGCCGCATTTCACCCCAAACCGGCCGCCCCCGCCTGCGCTGCCCGGCCCGGCCCCACATGGGGACAAAACTACATTTTTTTAAAGCTTTAGGAGCTTTTTTTTTTTAAAAAAAATTAAATTTAGGAGCTTTTTTAGCAGAAAACAGCGTATCGAGCGCTTTTTCTTTCTTTAGATTAAAGCAGCTTAAAAAGCTCTTTTTTTAAATAAAACCGCCCCAGCTTGCTCCGGCTTTTTGAAAATATCACATTGCAGTATTTTAAGAATTAAAGAGCTGCGATTTGTCCCAGAAATCGGCTTTGAAAGCGGCGATTTCTTAAAAAGCAGCATTAGAAGCTTCGGTTTAAAGAAAAACCAGCTTTAGGAGCTTTTTAAAGGTTTTTCATTCATTTTTTTCAATTAAGAATGCCCCGGCTCGCCCCGGCTTTTCCCATTACTGGAATCGCCGCGTTTTAAGGCTTTCTATTGAAAGAAAGCAGCTTTAAGAGCTCCGTTTTCCTTAAAGGAAACAGCTTTCATCTCTTTTCTTTAAATAAATATTTAGGAGCCGCTTTTATGAAATATAGCAGTCATAGGAGCTCCTTCTATAAAATTCCGCAGCTTTAAGAGCTTTTTGCAGGCAATAAAGCCATTTTTGGAGCTCTCGATAGAAAATAAAGCCATTTTAGGAGCTTTTTTTTGCATAAAACCGAGCAGCTGTAGGAGCTTTGGGCTCGGAATCGAGCGGTTTTGGGCCGAATTCCGGCGCTTTCGGGGCTGGTTCGCGGCCGGGCGCTGCCGGCGCCGAGCCCGCCCTTATAAACGGCCCCGCGCCGCCCCCGCGGGGGCGACAAAATAGTCCCAAAAATCGCCAAAAAAGGGCAGCAGCCCCCCAAATCGCCCCCCAAAACGCACCGCCCCCAGTGTGAAAAAGCCTCTTCTCTCATTATTTCCCATTTTTTTCCCTTTTCTTTGATTTTTTCCCCTCACAAACCGCGCGCCCCCCCCCCCCCCCCCCAGCCGTGGGCCCACGCGGTCCAGCACGGAAATGGTTAAATTTAACAGCGATTTTTCGTTCGGTTTGGCCAATTCTGCCCTAAAATCCCTGGCTTCGACCTTCCCGGGTGGTTTTAGAGCTTTTTTGGTTGTTGTTGATGTTGTTTTATTTATTCATTTTACGCTCGATTTTGCTTTTGCTGCGTCACGGCGTTGGGCCGCTGCCAAAGGCGCCGTTTCTCCTCCAAAGGGTCGCGAATCTTGGGGGAGAAAAAAAGTTATTGAGGGGACACAGACCACAAACCCCCAATTTTCACCGATTTTTGTTGCTAAAAAAGCTCAATCGACCCTTTTTAAACCCTTTTTCCCACCCTGGTCCAGCACAGCCCAAGCCGCCATTTTCTTTTTTTTTTCCGGTTTTTTTATCACAGAAATGCACCAAAATTTCAGCATTTCACCCCATTTCAGACCATATCGAGTCATGGAAGCCTCTGTTTACAATAAGGGGAATAACCCCCCACTATTTTGAGGCATTTAATGCATTCTTTTAGGCATTTTGAGGTGCTTTTTTTTCCATTTTGAGGCATTTCCGGGCAGGAAATGACACCCCAAAAGTGCTGCTAGGGAGGGGACAACCCCCCCCATTCCCCAACCCTTTAATTATCATTCATTAAAGCTGTTCTGGGGCTAATTAAAGCTGCTGACGAAGCCAAGGAGGCATTTGGGGAGTGTGGGAGGAGCTGTTCCGACATTTTCCTGCAGGAGAAACAATTAATAATTATTATTATTTAGTGTGTTTTTCCACTGTTAAGACTCTCAAATGTAATCCCCCACCCCCATTTCAGGTGCTGGAAAAGGCCTCCCCCGAAAATACCCTGAATTTAGGGAAGATTTATCTGAATGATAAATTTTACAGCAATAATTTGCCCATTTGCAGCTGGTTTAAGCCCTAATTTAAAATTTAAAATCATTTTAGCAACTCCAACATGGCCAAAGTTCATGTTTCGTGCATGAAAATACCCCAAAAGCTGCTTTTTCACAGTGCCTGGTCCTGGAGGGGCACTTTTAAGGCATTTGCCATGAAAAAGGTGAATCAGATTTCACGAAAATTGTGAGTTTTATCAGGGAAAAAAAGGGCGAGGATTAACTTCAATAATTATTTCGGCCGCAGTGATTTGTCCGTTCTTAATTGTTTTTAACTGCATCCCCCTGGTTTCAGCTTAATTTTATTTTCTCACTTCTGACATGCCTAAAATAATTTCTTTGACTGGAAATGCCCCCAAAAGCTGCTCCTTCCTCAGGAGCTGAGCCTGGAGAGGCCATTTTAAAGCATTTTCCTCTGGAAAGATGCTCTTCTCCAAATCCTGGCTGTTTATCTAGGGAAAAAAAATAGAATAAAAGCAATCAGTTTTACTTTTTTTTTTTAAACTGTTACAGCACTAAAACTTCTAAAGAGCCCCAACAGCACTTTAAGGTCGGTTTAAGCCATTTCTGCGGCACAGGACACAGATTTTGCCCTCAGGAATCACCGCTGAGCCAAACCTTGCAGCTTTTCAGCTGCTTTAAGACAAACGGCCCCATTTTTAACCCGAACCAGGCGGCTGCCCCTCCACTCCCCCCAGACCCCTTTCTTCGTGACTTTTTGAACCAAAACCACCTCAGTTCTTCACTCTAAACCCACTGCTTCCTTGAGGCTTTCCAGGCTTTTAAAACCCGAGCCTTTAAAGCGACTTTTCACACAAAAATCACCGCACAAAAAGGGGACGCGTTTAGGGGGGGACTTCACCGCGCCCCCTCCTCAAACTGCCGCTAAGTTTGCACAGACACCCCCCCACACACACACACTCGTTCCCCTCCCCCACAGCTCCCGCTTTCATTCCGCCCCTCCCCCACGCCCATTTACAGGAGAAAAAAAAGGAGAGAAAGAAAAAAAAATAAAAAGAAATTGGGGGCGGGAGCGGCCGCGGAGGGATCCGGCGGAGGGATCCGGAGTGAAGCGACCCCGGTCACGTGGCCGGCGGAGGGATCCAGGCGCGGAGGGATCCGCGCGCGCGAGGCGCCGTGGGCGGGACCGCGGCGTGACCACGCCCCCCCTCGGGCCCCGCCCTTCGCGGTGCCGCAGTCGCGGCGCCATCGCTCCGTCTGCCCCGCATTGGGCGGGGGAAATGCCGAGTCACCTCCGCCGCGGCCGGAGAGACCGAACAGTTTAAAAAAAAAAACAACAAAAGCCACCCTTTTCTCCTTGGGTTTTACCTCAGAAAAAAAAAAACAAACCCAAACCCAAAAAACCCCACGAGTTGCTTCGGGAGAATCTAATTTGCCTGAGAAATGGCCGGCTGCCGTCAGAAAATGACCGATCTCCCTGAGAAAATGGCCGGTTTCCCTCAGGATCGTCTGATTTTACCTCGACAAAGTCTCATTTCCCTCTGAGACGTCTGGTTTGTCTCAGAGGTGTTTGATTTCCCTCAAGAAGCGTCCGATTTGCCTCAGAAATGTCCTACTTGCCTCGAAAATGTCTTAGTTACCTCGTCAATGTCTTACTTCCTCAGAAATGTCCGATTTGCATTAAAAAGACTTCATTTCCCTCAGAAAATTAACCGCTTTGCCTCAGAAGTGTCTCATTTCCCACAGAAATGACAAGTTTTACCTCAGAAATGTCTTATTTCCCTTAGAAAAATCTTTTATTCAGCCATAACCTGCTCCCCCCCCCAAAATGGCGCCTCCCCACAGAACAGCCCTGGAAGGTGCGGGGGGGAGGGACCCACGTCCTTCACGATTTCCCTCATTTATTCCAAAACATTCCTTTACCCCATCAAATATTTATATTTTCTTCCTTTCTTTTAGTTCGTAAATGTTGGATTTCAGAGCCGTTTCTCCGTGTTCTTTAAGCCTCGGTAACACCGACCCCTCCCACAGCACAAAACTCTCACCGGTTCTCCCTTAAAAAAAAATTCCTTAAATTTCTAACAAGCACCTTAAGAAAAATGAAGTTATTCGGGAGGACTGAGGCGGTTTTGCCGCAGAGTGGAGGCGTGTGGGGTTTATGTGATATTTCTGTTAAACCCTGCTGGGTGGGAAAAGGGGGTGGAAATGGGGTTAAATAGTGAAATAGGGGGATTTGGGGTGGGTTTGTGAAGGTCCCAAATGGACAATGAGCAATGCCCCCAAATCAGCAGGACTTGCCCCAAAATTGGCGGAATTTGCCCCAAAGGTCTCGTTAGTGCTGATGAGGGGGTCTCCCTGCCACACAGAAGCCCCTGACACATGTGACACGTGTGACACTCGCGTGTCCCCGAGTCCCCAGCCTGAAATGGCCGCTGCCACCTGGGGCCGTCACTTGGCTGCAGTGGCCACAAACCCCCCAGGAATGGCCCCAAACCCCTCAGAACCGGCCCCAAACCCCTCAGAACTGGCCCCAAACTGCTGTGGCTCATCCCAACTTCCCCCAGAATGGACCCCAAGCTGCCTGGAAAAGGCCCCAAACCCCCAGAACTGGCCCCAAAATGTCCTTAACTCCACTGCAAGTGGCCTCAGACATCCAGGAACTGGCTGGAAAATGCTCTGCATTATCCAAAATCAGTCCCAAATATCCCAAACTAGCTCTAAAACTGCCAGGAATTAACCCCAAACACCCCAAATAAGTCACAAACCACCCTGAATCAGCTTTGTTCTGCCCCAAATCAGCCTGGATCATCCCCAAGCTGGTTCCAAACTGCCTCAAACTGTTCCGGATTATCCCCAAATCTCCCGATTTACCCCAAACCTTCCCCAAAAGGCCCCAAATTCCACCAAACCCTGCCTGGGGAGGAGGGGGTGAGACGGGGGGCAGTGCAGTTTATTTTGGGGGGTGTGGGTACAAAGATGGGGGGGGGTCTCAGGGGCTCCCAGTGTTCCCAGTCTGAACTGGGAGGGGTTTGGGGGGTCTGGGGGGGCTCAGCTCTGCTCGGCCCAGCCCCCCCTGTGCCCCCCGCCACAGGGCTGTAGGAGCCGCCCCCGGCCCCCCCCCGGCTGAAGAAGGACACCGAGCGCCGGGGGGGCTTCACCCGCCGCAGCTCCTGCCCTGGAGGGGACATTGGGGTGCGATTTAGGGCAGGAAACACCTCGGGGTCCCCCGTGCCATCCCCCCCACCCCAGGCTCTGCTGTGTCCCCCCCGTGCCATGTTCCCCCAGTCCACCCTGCACCCCACGTCCCCCATGTCCCCGTGACCGCCCCCCCATGTCCCCTTCCCTGACCCCATGCCCCCTACCCTCCACATGCTGGGGCCACCCCATGTGTGCGTGTCCCTGTGTCCCCACTGTCCCCCATGTCCTGGACGCCCCCCATGTCCCGGATGCCCCCCATGTCCCGGATGCCCCCCATGTCCCCCATGTCCCGGATGTCCCCATGTCCCGGATGTCCCCATGTCCCTGATGTCACCATGTCCCGGATGTCCCCCATGTCCCCCATGTCCCGGATGTCCCCATGTCCTGGACGCCCCCCATGTCCCGGATGCCCCCCATGTCCCCCATGTCCCGGATGCCCCCCATGTCCCCGCTGTCGCCTGTCGCCTGTCGCACCCTCCCGCACGTAGTCGATGGTCGCCAGGCGCTGCAGGCGGGGCTGGGTCACGCTCTGCTGCCGCCGCAAGGGGGCGCCGCGCGCGCCGGCCGGCTCGGGGGGCGGGGCCGCGGCCGCGGCGGGGGGCGGGGGCCTGATCCTCGGGGGGCGGGGCCGCCCCGCCCAGCTCGATGCAGCACTCGATGAGGGCGCTCCTCCACTGGGGGCGCTGTCAGTGCGGGGGACAAGAGGACCCCCCAGGGACCCCCAAAACATCCCCAGGACCCCCCTCGGGACCGCCCCCCAGGGACCCCCCCCAACATCCCTCAGGGACCCTCCCAAGTTCCCCCTAAAGCCCTCTGGGACCCCCCCAAGGATGCCCAAAACCCTCCGGGACCTCGCCAGGGACCCCCCAAGGGACCGCCCAAACCCACCCTAGGGATACCCAAACCGACGCCCTGGCACCCACCCAGTTTCCCCCCCCGCCAGGGACCCCCAAATCGATCTCCCCAGGACTCCAAAACTGACCCCCAAGGGCCTCCAAACCAACCCAAAACTGACCCCAGGGGACCCCCAAGTGTTCCCGAACTATCCCCTTACTGACCTCCAACTGTTCCCCGCAGCCCCCCATGTGGGCCCAGAACTTCCCAGGTGCCTTCCACACCCCCCACTGCCCCCGAGTGCCCCTCCAGCACCCCCCAGGTGCCCCCCCTGCCCCCCAACCACACCTGTGGGGAGAACACGCGCAGCAGTCGGTTCACAGGGGCTCCCTCGTGGTCGCCGTCGAACTCCAGCCAGAGCTGGGGGGGCTCTGCGGGGTCCCCGTCCTGCCCCGCGGGGTCCCCGTCCTGCCCCACGGCCCCCACCAGCTCCCAGCACAGCTCGGGGTACGTCAGGGACAGCAGCACGTGCTGGGGGGCACGGGGGGGGGGTCACCCACAGTGTCCCCCTGACCCCCATCCGGCCCCCCCAGAACCCCCCAGTACCTTCTGGCGGGGTCAATGATGGTGACCCCCTCGAGCCCCACGGCGACGCTGACGGGGCGCAGCCCCCCCGGCCCAGCAGCCCCCCTGACGGCCGCTCAATGGCTCCCGGAAGAAGGCGCACCTGGAGGGGGGGCAGGACACACCTGGGTCACCCCCAAACCCCAGGGTTCCCCCCCAAATCCATGAATCCCCCCAGGTGCAGTGTGGGGTGACTTGGGGAGGGTCAAGGTGATGGGAGGATTCCTCGGGGCGTGGATACCAAGGAACTCGGGGGTCTAGAAGGAGTCCTGGGGGCATCATTGTGGGTCTGGGAGGGGGTCTGTGGGGCTCAGATACTGGGGGGACCCTGAGAGAGGTCCTTGGGGGTCTCATGAAATGTCTCTGGAGGTCCAGGTGGGTGCATGGGTGATTCTTTTGGGCTTCCCTGGTGATCTGGGGGGGATCCCCCTCCATCTGGGGGTTTCTGGGTGGTGCCTGGGGGCATCCCTTAGGTCTGGAGG
Source organism: Delichon dasypus (assembly GCA_037837765.1). Classification (NCBI taxonomy): domain Eukaryota; kingdom Metazoa; phylum Chordata; class Aves; order Passeriformes; family Hirundinidae; genus Delichon; species Delichon dasypus. Next base: position 4,463 of record JBBAXF010000152.1, on the reverse strand, counting down.
AGTCCCTGGGAGGAGTCTTGGTGAGGTTCCCCGAGGGTCTGGGGGGTCAGGGGGGTATCTCATTTGGGGGTGTCCCAGGGGTGTGTCCCGTTTGGGGGTGTCCCCCGGGGGTCTCTAACCGGGGTCCCCTCGCCCCCCTCACCCGTAGCCGGGCAGGGCGTGGCAGCGGCGCAGGAAGTCCCGGTACAGCCCGGCAGGGGGCGCCTCGGGGCCCGGCGCGCGCGCGAACGCCTCGAGCAGCCGCTGGGCGGGGCCCGGCTTCGCGCGAGCGCCGGAACAGCGCCCCCCAGCGGGCCGGAGGACCCGGCGGCAGCAGCTCCCCCAGCAGCGGCCTGGGGGGGACACAAAGGGGGTCAGGGGGGTCACACGGGGACCGGGAGGGGCACGGGCGGAACATGGGGGTCAGGGGGTGCCGTGCGGCCAGGGGATGGAGGGGTCCCTGGGGTGGGGCAGTCCCGGAGGGGTCCCAGGTGGATCCCATGGGTGGGGTGTCCCAGGTATGGCTCTCAGATGAGGGGGTCCCGTGGGTGGGGTCCCAGGTGTGGCGCAGGTGGGAGGTCGCGGGGGATGCCCCATGGTAGTCTTGGGCGGGGGCCCCAAAGGGAGTCTCAGGGGTTCCCGGGGGCGGGGGTCCCATGGGCAGGGGTCCCGCGGGCAGGGTCCGGCCGGTGCTGACCGCAGGCTGAGCTCCGTGTGCCGGCCGCGCTCGAAGGGCCCCAGGCGCAGGCGGCAGCTGAGCCCCCCCAGCTCGGCCGCCTCGGGAGGGTCCACGGGGTAGCGACCCCCCTGCAGCTGCTCCCGCGCCTCCTCATAGAGCAACCGGAGCAGCTCCTCCTCCTGCAGCTGGGACCCACAGAGACCCCCCAGGTCACCCAGAGAGACCCCTAAACCGCTCCAGACCCCACCCTACACCCCCCCCGTGCCCCCCATGTACCCCTCCCATAGATCCCCCCACACTGGGGACCCCCGTGTCTCCATCTCACCTCCAGCTCGCGCTCTTAGGGAAGAACACGTTCCTGCGCAGCTGCAGACACGGCTCATCTGGGGGGGCAGGGGGTCAGTGGGGCCGGGGGACCCCCGAGGGGACCCCTCCCGACCCCCCGCCCCTCACCTTGGGCGATGGCCGCGGGCGAGCCGAGGCTGAAGCGCAGCAGCAGCTCTGGCCAGTGCCGGACCAGGCGCAGGGGTCGGGTGCCGCGGCTTCAGCTGCACCTCTGGGGGGGACACAGGGCTGGCACCCACTCGGGGACCCCCACGGGCACTCACCCACAGGGGCTCACAGACCCCCCCATCCTCCAGGTGGGACCCCTCAATGTCCCCACCTCACCGAGCAGCTCCGGTCACGGCCGAGCTGTGACCCCCTGTCCCCCCATACCCCCCTGTCCCCCCATATCCCCATGTCCCCCCATATCCCCATATCCCCCTGTCCCCATGTCCCCATTTCCCCCATCCCGCCTTTGTCCAAGTCCCCCTGTCCCTCTGAACCCCTCTCATTCAGCAGCTCCGACCTCAACCACAGTGTGAGCTGTAACCCCGCAATGCCCATGTTCCAATGTCCCCGTGTCCCCCCCAGTGTCCCGTGTCCCCCAATATCCCCCAGTCCCCCCAATGTCCCCTGTCCCCCAATGTCCCCATGTCCCCCCAATGTCCCCTGCCCCAATGCCCCCCAGTCCCCCAATGTCCCCTGTCCCCCAATGTCCCCATGTCTCCCCAATGCCCCCCTGTCCCCCAATGTCCCCCTGTCCCCCCAATGTCCCCGTGTCCCCCCAGTGTCCCGTGTCCCCCCTCGTGCCCCCCTGTCCCCCCCGTGCCCCCCTGTCCCCCCTCACCGAGCAGCTCCGACCCCAACCACAGCGCCAGGGCGTCGCCGGCGGCGGGCGGGAGGCGCAGCGCCCCCTGCAGGCGGCGCAGCAGCTCGGCGGCCGTGGGCCCGGGGGCGGCTCCAGCGGCAGCGGCAGCGCCGACCCGTCCGGCAGGTACAGCAGGGCTGGGGGCAACGGGGGGCTGTGCGACCCCCCGGGACCTCCGCACACCCGCCGGGACCCCCGCTCCTCCCCACGACCACCCCCAGGCTGACACAGCCCCCCAACCAACCCAACACGCACGGCCCCGACCCGCCCGTGCTGGGGGGCAACGGCGGGGGGGGGCGTGAGAGCTCCCCACCCACCCAGGGAACCCCAAACCCGCTCGGGACCCCCAAACCTGCCCCGGGACCCCCACCCCGAGACTGACACAGCCGCGGGACCCACCAGGGACCGACCCCAAGGCCCCACAGGGGGTCCCACGGCCACGCCCTCCTCCAGACCACCCCCCAAATGGGTCCCACCCCCCCCCGGGGGGTCTCACGGCCCCCCAAAACGCCCCGCGCCCCCCCACCCACGGGGGTCCCACGGCACGCCCACACCCGGACTCACGGCCCCGCCTCCTCCCGTGGCCCCGCCCCCTTACCGGCGGCGCCCGGCGGGGCGGACGCGCCCTCCCCCTCCCCCTCCCCTTCCCCGTCCATGAGCGGGGTCACGGAGGGGTCACCGTGGGGTCACCGTGGGGTCACGGCTCCGCGCGCTCCTCGCGCCGGTCCCGCGCGCGGGGCGGAAGCGCCACGGGTGGACGGAGGGGGCGGGGCCTCTGCGGTGACGTCATCGCGAGGGCGGGCCCGGGGCGGCGCCCCCTGGCGGAGGGGAGGGCTGGGATCACGCCGGGGGGAGTTTTGGGGGGTCCCGGTGGATTCGGGGGGGCCCCGGGGGCGGCGCAGGAAGAGGCGGAGCCGCTGTACGAAGTATAGAACCGTGTATTCCTCTGTGCGCGGCGGGGGGGCGGCCCGGGGGGGGCTCGGAGGGATCCGGGGGGGCTTCTGGGGGGAGGTCCAGGCAGGACCCGGGGACGGGGGGATCCGACGCCGATCGGGGCTCTCGAAATTAAAAAATAAACCCAAAGAAATACCCGGGGAGGGGCGAGGGGGGGCGGTAAAAAACCGATCCGAGATTGAGGAGGGAGGGGGGGGGACGTTTTGAGGGGGGGAGGGGTCCCGCACCCCACGCGGGGGGTCCCGCTCGCCCCCCGCGCCCCCTCCCCGCGCGCCGCCCCCCGTTCCCGCGGCGGGGTCGGGGGGGGTGGGACACACACACAGACCACAGAGGCGCCCCCGCTGCGGCGGGGTCGGGGATGGGGGGGGACAGGTGACGTCCCCCCGCGGGTGGCGGCGGAGGGGTCGGGACGGGGGGTGGGTGGTGGTGGGGGGTGGGCGTCGGTGGACACGCGTGGAGACCCCCCCCTCACACGTAATACTCCTTGTCCTTGTTGCGCCGCGCTTTTCCCGGCGCCTTGGGGGGCGCGGGCGCCGCCTTCTCCTTGGGGGTCCCGGCGGGCGGGGTGGGGGACGCGGCTCCGGGAGCCCCTCCGGGCCCCCCCCGGGCGCGGCGGGGGCGGCCCCGATGTAGTGGCGGCTCTGGTCCACCTGGTAGGAGCCCTCGTCGCGGTTGCGGTACTTGTACATGGCGTAGAGCAGGATGAGGATGCAGAGCGCGGCGGCCGCCACGATGCCCACCACCATGCCGGTTGGTGCCGCCCGCCTCCCGCACCACCTCCACCGCTCCGGGCGCGGCTGTGGGGGGCACGGGGGGGCGCCGGGTCACGGGAGGAGCCGAGCCCCCCCGCGCCGCCCCCCGCCCGCTCCCTCCCGCGGGTGCCGCTCGCCCGCCGGCACCAAGCCGGGCGGAGCCGCGCCCGCCACCGTGGGCTCGGTCCCGGCGCCGCGGGGCGCGCCGTGGCCGCAGGGGGGGGCGGCGGCCTCGGGGCTCCCCCCGCCCCCCAGCCCCGCGAAGTCCTCGTCGTCGGCCGGCGGCTGCTCGGGGCCGGGAGCGTGGCCGGGGTCGGGGTCGGGGTCCGCCGCCTCCCCCGAGGCGAAGCCCGAGGGCTCGTCGCAGTCGGGGCCGCAGCCCGGGGGGGGCGCGGGGGGCGGCGGGGGGCGCGGGGGGCCCGGGGACGCCGGCAGCACCAGCTCCCCGCCTGCGGAGACAGAAAAGGGGACGGGGGGAGACCCCCGTCAGCCCCCGCCGCCGCGCCCCGCTGCGCCCCCCGACCCCCCCCCCGCCGCCTCCGCGCCAGCTCCGCTCTAGGTTACTTTTCCTTATTTTTTTTCCTTTTTTTTTTTTTTTTTTTTTTTTAGCTAATTTCCTACTTTTTTTTTTTTTTTTACTCCTTTTTTTTTTTTTTTTTTTTTTTTTTTCTCTCTCGATATTTTTGTTTTTAAGAGCAAACCGCGGCGCTGCCGTCAACTTACATCGCGGGATGGGGCCGGGTGATTTTAGCGTGGAGGAAAAAGAAATTGCAGGAAGGAAGGGAAAGCACACAAAAAACGAGAGAAAAGAGAAAAAAAGAGAAAAAAAGAACAAAAAAGAAAAGAAGAGAAGAGACACTCGGTGAGAAGGTGCCGCGGTCACCCCTGCGGCGCCAGCGCCCGGCCC